>JASVEL010004545.1:0-120761 GCA_032618575.1 Nicotiana noctiflora
GAGCAATATTTAATCTAATTATACACAATTTACATACTTTCTACCAAATTTTTTTCAATTTTTTTTCGTTTAACCTTGAACTGATACTTTTAGGGGATTTTAATCATCCCTAATTCAAACATGTCCCTCTTAAAGTGATATCTACTTAAGGTTTTTGTGAAGATGTCAGCAGTTTGCTTGTTAGTAGCACAAAACTCCACAGTGGCCAAGCCTTTCTCATAGTTGTCCTTCGAAAAAATGGTGCCTAACATCTATGTGCTTAGTTCTCATATGATGAACCAGTTTCTTTGTCATACTAATAGCACTAGTGTTATCATAAAAAATAGGGATGCAACCACATCTATTCCAAAGTTCAATAATTGTTGTTTGATTTATAGCAATTGAGCACAACATGAAACAATAGCAACATACTCCGCTTCGGTAGTCGATAACGCCATTAAAGTTTGCCTTTTAATAGCCCATGACACAAGACATGATCCAAGGAAGTGTGCCATACCTGGGTTGCTCTTCCTATCAACTAGGAAACCTGAAATCGAGCACAAAGACCTACACTGCACACAATGTCAGGTCTACTAATAGTGATATATAAAAGAGAACCAATCATTCCCCTATGCAATTTCTGATCAACAGATGAATCACGTTCATCTATATCCAATTTTGTGGATGCTGCAATAAGAGTGTCTATTTATTTAAATGTTTCTTCCTGGTTTTGTTAATAAGGAATAGGTTCATGGATAGGTTCCCTCGAGGTTTGAGGATCAGTTCCTCTCTTGTCAGTTCCCCCTATCATGTTGGCCTTGGTAGAAGAACCTGTTCCATCACCTGTTTCTTCTTCTGGTGCACCTTTAATCTAGTCTGTGATTTCACCATTTGAATTTCTTATCAACCCAATCTCTTCATTGTCTTGTTTCTGCCTCACAGAAAGAATGTTAGATTTTAAAAAATAACATATATGATTTTTTTTCACACATAGTTCTTTTACTGTATTATCTTATAAGCTTTACTATGTGAAGAATATCCCAAGAATACTCCCTCATCTCTTCTTGGATCATACTTACCTATGGGGTCTTTGCCATTATTATGCACAAAGCACTTGCATAGAAATGCCCTAAGATGGGATATATGCATTTAAAAACCAAGAATCAAAGTTTTCCAGAAAAGTACAAATATGCGGTCTAGAATGTGGTCGCATACCAGGTATGCGGACTGCGTTTCTGCCGCAGAGTGAATCAGGGTGTTAGCTAATTTGAGGATAAAAATGCGGTCTATTATGAGATCGCATAACCAATATGTGGACCACATAATCGTCGCATAATTTTCTTGGGATCTTGTGAAGGTCTGTTCTGCGGTGCTTAATGAGACCACAGAACCGGTATGCGGACCCCATTTTCGTCATATACCCAAACATATTATTCAGATTTGGGGAGACTTTTTGTTGTCCACTCTGCAGCCCGCATTTTCACTTTGCGATCGCAAATCGAATTCAGGGCTCCAATTTTCTAATTTCTAACCCGATGTCCCTAGCATTATATTCGGTATTATAGCTCATTTTGAGCATTGTTTTGGACATTTCTAGAGTGAGAGAGAGAGTTCTAAGTGGGAGAAAGTTCTCCCATCAAATTTCTCAATGAAACCTTGTTAAATCGTTGAAGATAATCGTGGGGGAATGGGTAACCAGATTTTGGTCCGAACCCCGAGTTCCGACCACGTGGGTCAGGGGCGTTTTGGGAAATTTTGGGGTAAACTTTGAGAAAATCATTTTTAAGCATTCAAACCAAGTTAATTAGTATTTATTAATATAATGGAATCAATTGTGATTACATTCGAGCTAGTTGAAAGCGGAAATTTGGGGAAAAAGCTATAATTGAAGAGTAATTTGGACTTCAAGGCTAGAGGTAAGTGTTTGTTTTATCCTAGCTTGAGGGAATAGGATTATGTGCTATGTGCTATCTGATCGAGTGTGGTGTATGGGCTGTGGTGACGAGCATCCGTACAATGGCGTCTTGCATGACCGTGAGTCATTGTTAATACTTTTTGTGAGAGATATTTGGAGATAAATTGTTGAACCCTTGCCGGATTGTAGAATTGTTATAGTTCTCCCTTGTCGGAACTTGTTGTGAAGTGAGATATTGATTACCCTTGCCGGGACTTGTTGTGAAGTGAGATATTGATTGCCCTTACCGGGAGTTTGTTGTGATGATTATTGTGTCCCTTGCCGGGACGGTTCATGATTTATTGTTTTCATTCTTTGCCCTTAACTGTGATTGTTATTTGGGTGAGGAAGAGTGATAATGCATGAAGGGTGATGCCGTGCCTTGATTTATTAATTATGGACGAAGGTTAATGTCGTGCCTTTTTTTTTATTGATTATGCACGAAGGTTAATGCCGTGCCTTGTTATTGATTATGCACGACTGTTAATGCCGTGCCATGTTATTGATTATGCACGAAGGATCATGTCATGCCTTGTTATTGAACCATGTACGAAGGATCATGCCGTACCAGGGATGTGAGGATGAGAGTAAAAGCACGAAGGGTGATGTCGTGCACTTTATTTGCTTATTTGGTTAGGATGAGAGTAAAAGCACGAAGGGTGATGCCGTGCACTTTATTTGCTTATTTGGTGAGGGTGAGAGTAAAAGCATGAAGGGTGATGCCAGGCAACTATTTGCTATTTCATTGACTTGATATTTCCTGTTTTCTTTTGTACTTTGGTTCCCTTGTTGATTTAATAACTATTGTTAACTGTTGAGTTCCTCTATGTTATTCCTTGTTGAGTTGTTACTTGATTATTTCTTGTTATCTTGTACTGTACACATGTATATATACAGAACTGCACAGGTTTATTTGGGTTTCTGGTCCTAGGCTTGTCACTACTTCGCTGGGATAGGCCAGGCACATACCAGCACATGGGGTCGGATTGTGCTGATACTGCACTTTTGTGCATTTTTGCACAGGTCCAAGTTTCGATCAGGAGCAGCAGTAGTAAATCTTTTGCGTGGGAGCTAAGCATATTGAGATCGAGGTAGCTTGCAGGCGTCCGTAGGCCCGGCGTCTCTTCTTTTTACTTACGTTATTAGCTGTAGTCTCCTTATTCCAAGACAAACAGATTATGTTATATTTCTTTCAGACATTTATGTGTAGTATTCAGTAGTAGTTCGTGAGTTGGTGACTCTACGTCTTGGGTAGAGGATTTCAGTATTGTTTTACCTTGAAACTGCTTATCTCTATTTTTATAAAGTCTTCCGCGGTTTATTCAATTAATGTTATGGTTCTTGTTAGTAAAATTAAGTATGAAATATTACTAAAAATAGGATAGTGTGAATAAAGTGGCTTGCCTAGCTACCACGAGTAGGCGCCATCACGATCCCGATGTTGGGGGAAAATCCGGGTCGTGACAAGTTGGTATCAGAGCTCTAGGTTACATAGGTCTCACCACTCACGAACAAGCTTGGTAGACTTTGAGAGGTAGGTACGGAGACGTCTGCACTTGTCCTCTAGAGTCTATTAAGTTAGGAAAAGTCTCTCATTTGTTATTTCTTATCGTGCGAATTCATTCTTCAAATGTTAAATTGAATTTCTACTCTTGTCTTCCCACGAATGACGAAGTCATGTACCGCTTCTTCAGCCAAACAATGGCACATGCTGGTGATAGATCAACTACGCCTTTAAAAGTCTTACGGGGGACGGATAGGTTTCACCAAACACTTCGCTAACACCTTCAGCGGTGCATCTTTTGAGAACCCACGAGATTGTGCTTGACCGCTGTAATGAGGAATTACAAAACGTGGGAATAGTCGAATGCGAGAGGGGTTAATTTTACTGTGCTTCGGATGGCAAACAGAAGTAGTGGGAAGATAATGCAATTACCACACCAGTTATGGTTCTAACAGAAGATGCAATCATATCAGGAGGTCACCTAATGAATCATGTGGGGTTTCAGTGGACGTTGACGTCCAGTTGATTTGTTGGAGTTGTGAAGTACAAATATTATGAATTATTGGAATGTGTATATATATGGTATGGAAAGGTCCTCCAAATAATTTATACATATTTAAGGTTGGTTCTTTTCATGGGGTAAGAATCTCCCACAGAGAATAACGAAGAGTATATGAGTATATGGGGTAACTCAGCAGTGTTAAGCCAACATAACAAAAGAGGAAATTGGCCGCCAATGTTTGTGGCAAGCCTACGAAGAGGGCAAGCCGGCCAACACAACACTACCTACTAAACTCTATTTTAAGAAAATGTTCTGAAGACGTCACCCCCGAGATTCTCTGCAATATGTAGTATATGTGATCTGAACGGTTGTACCAGGTCACAATGACTGTGTCCGAATATATATTGTCATGAGCAATAAGTTAACTGAGCCTTAAAGGAATTGCTGTGAATGTGGAATTTTGGAGAAATACAATTTTAGGAAAGCACTCAGGCTACACGCTCCATTGCAGTTAATATTTATCCTACATGGCCAGCCAGATGTAGAGGTCAGGATGTTAGAGGTGGAGGTGAAAATCCTAGAGGTGGAGACCCAACCATTGATATAATTTTTTATGGTATGAGGGAGGTCACTACACCAGATGGTGTCATCACATGTAGAATTCAGATTGTTATAAATAGAATAATCTTCCCTTCATTTGGTTTGTTTTTCATTTTTGAAAGAAAAATTTAGGCGAGTCCTTTAATATGTTCCATTCATGAGTCAGCATCGTAATCATCAAATCTACTTATGGAAATACTCACGTTGGGATATTACATGAGGATAGACATCCCTATTATTAGGTGTTAGTCACTAAAATATCCATGAGGCTAAGAGTGACTTTATATTACTTATTACAGTAGGTTTTGATATAATTCTCGGAATAACTAATTTTAATCGTTAAACGCCCTATCAGTATGAGGGTTCATTTTATGTCGTGATTATCTTTGACGGACAATTATTGAAAGGAAGAAAGAAAGGAAATGAAAAATTTCAGATGACATGATGTGCAAGCACTGTGATTCAGAGTCGAGGATGAGGTCATCCAATTTTTGGCATAATGTGAAATATTTCTAAGCCGAGCTTCAAGCTGCGGTGGATATCATATGAGGACTAGGTCCTGGTAGTAAGAGTTTATGCGTTTAAAATTCTTCTTTTATGAAATTAATATTTTTGTATTGCATTCGTAAATGAGAGTCATGCCCGTTAGGACTATTTGACAATTCTTGTATAGTTTCTAATCATATTTAGCCATTTCTATTTTGAAACCGTTGAGTTTATCCTTTGAGACGATCACCCAGGTGCGTATAAATATGACTCATTAATTCAAAAAATAATCACGAGGTCTCCATACCTCATTCTGAGTAAAATGGGAATTGTGGAATAAGGTATTTGATAACACGTAGTTAATTGGCAATGTTGTAATTTAGGGATGGCTCTTATCGCCAAGGTCACGGTTATGGGTATAAGTACGAGGTGTTCATGCCTTAGTTAGATTGGCTCATGATAGTACCCATGGATAACGTATTGATATGCTCCCACAGTCAGGAAGAGCATGCGCAACATCTCAGAGTGGTTCTTCAGACTTTGAAGGATAATCAACTATATGCCAAATTTTCGAAATATGAGTTCTGGTTGAGTTCGGTGGCATTTATGGGCCACATTGTATTAGTGGAAGGTATTCGGGTGGACCCAAATAAGATTGAGGCAGTCAAGAATTGGCCTCAGCCAGCTTCAGTGACCGAGATTCGGAGTTTCTTGGGGTTAGCAAGCTATTACCGTCGATTTGTAGAAGGGTGCCCAGTTCAAGTGGTCAGATGAGTGTGAGGTGAGCTTTCAAAGGCTCAAGAATGCTTAGACTATGGCACCAGTGTTAATTTTACCTACGGGTGCACGGCCTTACACAATTTACTATGATACGTCTCGTATAGGGTTTGGAGCGGTATTGATGCAGGATGGTAAGGTTATTGCTTATGGTTCGAGACAATTAAAAATACATGAGAAGAATTATCCAGTTCATGATCTTGAGTTGGCGGCAGTGGTTCATGCCTTAAAGATCTGGAGGCATTATCTATATGGTGTGACATGTGAGGTGTACACTGATCACAAAAGCCTACAGTACTTGTTCAAGCAAAAGGAGTTGAATCTACGACAGCGGAGATGGTTAGAGTTGCTAAAAGACTATGATGTTACTATCCTATATCACCCAGGTAAGGACAATGTGGTGGCCGATGCATTGAGTAGAAAGTCTGCCAGCATGGGTAGTCTTGCATTCATTCGGGTCAGTTAGAGACCATTTGCTCTAGATGTCCAAGCCTTAGCCAACCAGTTCATGAGATTAGACATTTTTGAGCCTAGCAGGGTGTTGGCCTGCACGGTCTCTCATTCATCTCTATTAAAGCGGATCCGTGAGAGCCAATTTGATGATCCTCATTTGCATGACTTGAGAGATACAGTGCAACGGGGATGTGCCACAAAGGTAAATCTAGATGATGATGGGGTATTAAGATTGCAAGGTAGAATTTGTGTGCCCAATGTTGAAGGGATTCGAGAGTTGATCTTGGCGGAGGCCCACAGTTCGCGGTATTCTATTCACCCGGGCGACGCGAAGATGTACCAAGACTTACGGCAGCACTATTGGTGGCGCAGGATGAAGAAAGATATTGTTGTGTATGTCGCTCGGTGTCTAAATTGTCAGCAGGTGAAATATGAACACCAGATGGCCCCGTATGAGGCATTGTATGGTAGGCGATGTCGATCTCCAGTCGGATGGTTTGAGCCGGGAGAGGCTCGGTTGTTGGGTACAGACTTAGTTCAGGAGGCCTTGGATAAGGTCAAGACTATCCAGGAGAGATTGCGTTCAGTTCAATCTAGACAGAAGACTTATGCGGATCATAAGGATCGAGATGTAGATTTTATGATAGGTGAGCGGGTATTGCTCCGAGTGTCGCCTATGAAGGGCGTGATGAGGTTCGGGAAGGAGGGCAAGCTCAGCCCTAGGTATATTGGCCCATTTGAGATTCTAGACCGCGTGGGAGGGGTGGCTTACAGACTAGCTCTGCCGCCTAGCTTATCAGCCGTGCATCCAGTTTTTCATGTATCTATTCTTTGGAGATACCACGACGATCCCACACATGTGTTAGACTTCAGTACTATCCAATTGGACAATGATCTATCCTACGAGGAGGAGCTGGTGGCTATTCTAGACCGGCAGGTTCGACAATTGATGTCGAAGAGTTATCCTTCTGTGCGTGTTCAGTGGAGAGGTCAACCTCCTGAGGCATCGACCTGTGAGTCTGAGTCTGATACGCGGAGCTGCTACCCACATTTGTTCCCCGACTCAGGTACTTCCTTCTCTTGTCCGTTCGAGGACGACGGTTGTTTTAGAGGTGGAGGATGTGACGATCCAAAGGGTCATCACCTGTTTTCCTCACTTGTTCTGCACTTTTGAGGCCTTGAAAACCTCATTCTATGTTGCCTCGATTTACATGCATGATTCGGGCATGTAGCCGGAAAGATTTTGTGATAGAAAATATGAATTCTATGAGAAATATGAAGAAAAATGATATTAATATTGATATAGTTGACTTCGGTCAACATTTTTGTTAAACAGACCCGGACCCGAGATCGGACGGTCCCGGAAGGTCCGTAGGAAAATATGGGACTTAGACATGCGTCCGGAGTCGAATTATAAGGCCTAGAGCCCAAGTTATGAATTTTGCTGTGAAATTATTTTTGCTGTAATTATTAAAGGAAAATGAATTAAATGACCATGGTATCGGGCTCGTATTTTGGTTCCGATGCCCGGTACAAGTCTTAAATATTATATATGTGCTTTCTGCAAAGTTTGGTGACATTTGGATGTCGTTTGATTTGTTTTGGACCTTGAGTTCCAAGTTTGAAAGTTTTGAAAATCAAAAGTATGAAAATCATGAACTTGAGGCTTGATTTGACTAATTCGATGTTATATTGGCCATGTGATCGCGCGAGCAAGTTTGTAATGTGTTTTTGATGTTGTGTACATGTTTAGTTGGGAGCCCGGGGGGCTTGGGTAAAGATTTGGTAGGCCGTTGGTTCAAATTCTAAATTTTTACACTGCTGGTTTTTCACCCAGCTGTTGGCTTCGCAAATGCGAAGATTTCCTCGCAAATGCGAGAAGTCCCGGGCTGGTCTTGGTTCGCAAATACGAACCAATCTTCGCAAATGCGAAGTTGGTAGGGGAGTGAAGGGTTCACAAATGCGAACCATACCTTGCAAATGCGAGGCCTTCAGTAAAAGGTCCAGCTTCGCAAATGCGACAAAAATGTCGCAAATACGAAGGCGCAGCAATCAGCTTAGTTCGCAAATGCGAACTTAATGTCGCAAATGCGATGCTGACAGTCCCCAAGCCTGCTATGTTCGCAAATGCGAATATCCGCAACTGTGCACTTCTATACTTAAACGAATTTTTCAGTTAACCCACACACCACACATGACCTCTCAAGAGCAAATTCACTCCAAAGCAATTGTAAGTCACTTTTTACTTAATTCTTTCAATTCCTAACAACATTAAACATGTTTTTCAATAGAAATCAAAGGTTTTCATGGTAGAAATTCATGTTTTTTGGGTAAAACCTAGGGTATTCATGAATTGGGCAATTGGACCTCGAATTGAGGTCCAGTTTTGAAACAAATCATATATTTGAACTCGTGGGGGAATGGGTAACCGGATTTTGGTCTGAACCCCGAGTTCCGACCACGTGGGCCACGGGCGTTTTGGGAAATGTTGGGGTAAACTTTGAGAAAACCATTTTTAAACATTCAAACCAAGTTAATTAGTATTTATTAATATAATAGAATCAATTGTGATTAGATTCGAGCTAGTTCAAAGCGGAAATTCGGGGAAAAAGCTATAATTGAAGAGTAATTTGGACTTCAAGGCTACAGGTAAGTGTTTGTTCTATCCTAGCTTGAGGGAATAGGATTATGTGCTATGTGTTATGTGATCGAGTGCGGTGTATGGGCTGTGGTGATGAGCATCCATACACTAGCGTCTTGCATGATCGTGAGTCGTTGTTAATACTTGTTGTGAGACATATTTAAAGATAAATTGTTGAACCCTTGCCGGGTTGTAGAATTGTTATAGTTCTCCCTTGCCGGAACTTGTTGTGAAGTGAGATATTGATTGCCCTTGCCGGGACTTTGTTGTGATGATTATTGTGTCCCTTGCCGGGACGGTTCATGATTTATTGTTTTCATTCTCTGCCCTTAACTGTGATTGTTATTTGGGTGAGGAAGAGTGATAATGCACGAATGGGTGATGCCATGCCTTGATTTATTGATTATGCACGAAGGTTAATGCCATGCCTTTTTTTATTGATTTTGCACGAAGGTTAATGTCGTGCCTTGTTATTGATTATGCACAAAGGTTAATGCCGTGCCATGTTATTGATTATGCACGAAGGATCATGCCATGCCTTATTATTGAACCATGTACGAAGGATCATGTTGTACCATGGATGTGAGGATGAGAGTAAAAGCATAAAGGGTGATGCTGTGCACTTTATTTGCTTATTTGGTGAGGATGAGAGTAAAAGCACGAAGGGTGATGCCCTGCACTTTATTTGCTTATTTGGTGAGGATGAGAGTAAAAGCACGAAGGGTGATGCCGTGCAACTATTTGCTATTTCACTGACTTGATATTTCCCGTTTTCTTTTGTACTTTGGTTCCCTTGTTGATTTAATAATTGTTGTTAACTGTTGAGTTCCTCTGTGTTATTCCTTGTTGAGTTGTTACTTGATTATTTCTTGTTATCTTGTAGTGTACACATGTATATATACAGAACTGCACCGGTTTATTTGGGTGTCTGGTCCTAGGCTTGTCACTACTTCGCCGGGATAGGCCAGGCACTTACCAGCACATGGGGTCGGATTGTGCTGATACTGCACTTCTGTGCATTTTGGCACAGGTCCAGGTTTCGATCAGGAGCAGCAACAATAGATCTTTTGCGTGGGAGCTGAGCATATTGAGACCGAGGTAGCTTGCAGGCGTCCGCAGGCTCGGCGTCTCTTCTTTTTACTTATGTTATTAGTTGTAGTCTCCTTATTCCGTGACAAACAGATTATGTTATATTTCTTTCAGACCTTTATGTGTAGTATTCAGTAGTAGTTCGTGAGTTGGTGACTCCATGTCTTGGGTAGAAGATTTCAGTATTGTTTTACCTTGAAACTGCTTATCTCTATTTTTATAAAGTCTTCCACGTTTTAATCAATTAATGTTATGGTTCTTGTTAATAAAATTGAGTATGAAATATTGCTAAAAACAGGATAGTGTGAATAAAGTGGCTTGCCTAGCTACCACGAGTAGGCGCAATCACAATCCCGATGTTGGGGGAAAATCCGGTGTAAGGCCCCAGAAAATTTCGCTAAGTAATATAGGATTCTGTGGTGTCACGTAGGCTAATTATTATATTTTATGTGCTATGAACATGATGTACATCAATTAGACTTGATAAATATGAGTATTAGTCTTATGGTAAGTGGTATGAGGTCCAAATGGAAGCCCAAGTATAAGCCAAATGGGAAAATTTTCGAAATAGGCCAAAATTCCAAATGGATTCGCATATAGCTCCACTTCAAAGGATCATAGATAATTATTTATTAGGTTTTATGTAGTGAATAGCATATCAAATGAAAGCCCTTTGAGTCTAGTTTTCAACGCTTCAAACCGTTCGTCATTTGGACATTCCTACACAAAGTTATGATCAAATTACCAAAGGCTGGAAAATGCGATCGTGTGTCAGGTCAAATCTGCGATCCGCATGTTCGTTTTGCGGTCCGCATGTTCGTTCTGCGGTCCGCATTTTGACCGCAGATTGAACCAGTGTAGCTCATTTTTGGCTGCCGATTTTGCGGTGCATTTTGTGGCCCGCATGTCCATTCTGCGGTGCATTCTGCGATAGCAGAATTGACATCGCACGGTAATTTGTTTTATTTTTATAACTCGACCCCATTTCAATATATAGGCTTTGGGGTTCATTTTGGGGTCATTTCTTACTGATTTTAGAGAGAGGTGAGAGTATTTTAGAGAGAGAAGGAGGAACCCAACATCTAAATCATCCAAATCTTGCATCAATCTTCAAGAATCAAGAACCTAATAGCAAGTTCTTCATCTAAGAGGTAAGATTCTATACCCTAGGGTTTTAATTTCGAGTTTGGTGTATAAGATGAGTTATTGAGGTATGATTCTTGGGTTTATTAGTATTGTGTATACATGCATGTACAACTTAGGTTTATGGGAAGATTGTTTAACTTGAATAACTAAAGATTGGGTTAGGGAATGAAGGAAGTCTTAAAAAGGGATTCGAAATCAAGATGCTCAACTAGTGTTTGATAAATTGTTCAAATGAGCTAGTTTCATGAATATCTTTCTAATATGTGTTTAATTTTGTTATGTTTCATAGTAGATTGGAATTGCTAGAGTTTTTGGAGTGTTGTAGTAACTTAAGGAAAGCTCAATCGAGGTATGTATGGCTAACTTTGATTCTTGTGAAATCGCCCCCTTATGTGTGCAATTCGTTTGGCATGTGTTAATTTGAGAGATTGTGTGTAATTTGTTGATTTTGTTGTTGGGTATCTAATTGATGTTAAACTACATGTGGTGTGGTATGAAATATGAATTGAAAGATAACAATGGAATTGGAATTGGTGAAGAATTTTGAATAATGGTTATGATGGCCTATATGGCACCTTGTGGAAAAGAAACGAAACACTTGAAAATTGGTTTATTGTGGAAAAGAAACGAAACACTTGAATTGTGGAAAATTGTTGAACATACTTGTGTGAATATTTTTTATTATGGAAATATTGTAACTTGGTTGTGATATTGGCTTGATAAGTAATTGAGAACATGAAACAATGTGCAAGTTGCTTATTTGAACTTGTTGAAATTGTGTGTAGTGCCTTATCTGTTGTTTGAAATTGTTGTGTTTTAAACTGTAAGGCGGGGTCGTGTTGCGCGCCGCAACGTGAGGAAATAAGGTGTGGGTTGGGGTGATAAAGGGTGGCCGAGGTAATAAGGGTGGTCAGGGGTAATAAGGATGGAAAGCGATCGAAATTGCTATTGAAAATTGATACAAAAATCAATGATGTGAAATTGTGAAAGGAGACAGCAGGAGAGTTTGCAACCTGGGGGGCACTGATTGCCCCTATGTTTGACTACTTGCAATTTATGTTGTTGATTGGTTGTTGTTCTATTTGTTGACCTTGAATGTGCTTATGTTGAGGCTTATCTGAAATGAGTAAAAGGTGGAAAACATGATTGGCCGGCTTGATTAGTTTTAATGTAACTTAATGGCTTGAGTTTACTTGGGACAAAGTTTGTCCATACATACCAGTACAATTCAAGTGTACCGACGTCCCTTTTGCCGGGGACGCTACATTCGTATTATGATTGTAGGTGAATCAGTAGCAGGTACTTCAGCTCATCGGCAGTAGCATCCTTCATCTTCCACTGCCCGTTTTGGTGAGCCCCTTTCCTTTCGGGGCCCTACGTGGCTCGTGCCACTCTTGTTTAGACTTTATTTTGATTTTGTGTAAGGTATAGCCGGAGCCTTGTTACCGGCAAGTATTGTATCGTCCTTTGTACCCTAGAGGTTCCGTAGACATGTAAACTGTGGGATTCGAGGCTCATGTATATATTATGTTGGGCGTTGTAAAAATTGTAAACTTGTTAATGAATCACTCGCATGGTTATGTTTGTATATTGTGAAATCAGTTATAATTGGTAAGGTATTTGGTTAATGAGAAATAATTAACACAGCGGTAACACGTGGGAATGAAAGGCACCCAGGTCCGCTTGATTGGGGCTACCCGGTCAGGCGCCGGTCATGTCCCTCGATTTGGGGCGTGACAAACTTGGTATCAGAGCCTAAGGTTTTTAAGTGTCCTAGGATGTCTCGGAGCCGTGTCTAGTAGTGCCCTTCTTATCGGTGTGTTGTCGACCACATCATATAAGTTGGGGGCTACACGGACATTTAGGAATTTACCAATTTCTTTGATATTCCAGATCGTGCGATATGGCTCAAGATAGGGAGCTAATTTCCTCTCTAAGTATTACTCTCAAGATTGGTAATTTTGATACCATAATCTGTGAATTCGAAGCATGTAAGGTGGGATTTATCCCACCATTGAGTCCAAGTGGATTACCCAAGGACTTGTTAGGAGAATGTGTTGAGTCATGGAGTGATTGGTAGAAGTTGTTGTTAAGGAGAGTACCCTCGTTCTTACTAATGTCATTGCACCACCAGATCATGTAGTATTTCATCAGTATGTACGGCTAAAATCCCTTCTCTTAGAAAATAAGCTTCCATGGTGCCCACATAAATGTTGTAGGTTCAAAATATAATTGATGCAGTACCCGTTTTGTTATGTTAAGCGAATTATTGCTGTGGAAATATATGTTGGAGGTACTTATTCATTTGTTTAATATATTATTCTTGGTAGATGAGGATATGTAAAGAATGTGAACTAACTGCTAAAATGTCTAGACTTCAAGTCAAGTTTGAATTGATATTTTGATGCCAAATTTTGTGAGAAAACTTGTTATGGTTGATTCTTCCAAAATGTTCTTACGTGTACCAAAGGTATTTGATTGATTGCGTCTTGTTGTTGGTAATGTATAAAGATATTTGGAAATGAAGTAAGTGACTGTGTAAATGTGGTAAAACTAAATGTTGGATTTTAGTTGTGATTGATACTTTACATGAATTGGTGTTGTGACCCGATATTTGTGAAAGATGCATTCCAATATGATCAATGTGCTATTATTGACAACTTAAAATGGGTTTTAGAAGTATGAATCATGTATTCAAATGTGAAGTCCTCTATGCATAGAGATGTTGAAATAAGTCAAATGCTTTTGAGAAATAAGTATAGACAATGTGTCGAGAACTCAAAATGAAATTGTACCTGGTGATACTTGTGACATGAGGGAATATGAAACAGATTATGATGTTGATGTGAAATATGAGAAAATGATGTGAAATGCGAGGAAGAAGAGATTGTGTTATGAAATGTGGCCTAGTGCAAAGTCTGATGTGATAATTATGGCCCCAAGAGTCGATGGACTAATATACGTAAAAATGGCATGATTCTTTTATTCGATAATGTGGTGAATGTTTAAAGTGTTTGATTCGTAATTGTGATTTCCTTATTATTGTATGAAGCGTATAGGTGAATAATTTTATATGTGAACCCTATGGAAGGGCTATGAAATGCAACCTAGAGGTATGGAAATTATGTAAAGAAAAAAAAAACTATGTGATCCATTTTATTTGGTATTGTGGCGATTGTTTAAACTTTTTGTTAAACCCTTATGATTTCCTTGTCCTTGCATAGATATGTTCTTAAAAAGAATCTAAATTACAAAACATTTCATGCACCTACTCTTTGAATGAGACGTATTATTTACAAAGTCTCCCGATCACAGTTCTAGTATTTACAACCTCCTATGGAATTGAGTTATAGCACTATTGATAATTCCTACTTGCTTTTCCTAAATTCTCAACAAAGGACTATTCCCGATGAATTTCTTACAAAAATGTTTTATTTAAATTGACAACATCTGCTCACTTGTGCCTATACATGCACCATCGTAAAGTTTGTACATGTGGTGTCAAGTTCCTTGCAAAGTATCCAAGATCTGTGATCCTTCTCGAGTCACTCTTTTACTTAGTTGTGTGTGTCTTATATGGCTTGATCAACCAATCTACCCTCTTACGAGTAACATCATGAAACCTTTTCACTTTCTAGTAACATATATGCATATCTCAGTGGCTATCATATGAGTGCATATCAATTGACATGGTCACCGTGTGCATAAGTTCTCTCTAAAAAAAAAAAAAAAAAAAAAATTTTGAGATCCTCACCTCCCCATCATAGATATCTTGTGTCGCCATGGTTTTCATGCGCACTTGGGACATCTCGCAGTAAGTAGCTCACTCTGTCCTAGTATTGTGGTTGCTCCTGGCATGGTCATATATTGCAGTGGGGAGTTAATATAGTAGAAGTGTGTCTAGCTTATAACCAATGATTATTTTCTCATTATGTCTCCACAATGTTTTAATCGTATTCCTTATTTAGTGAATTCATTGTGCTAGTTCCCTACACTTGTACGACAACCATAAGAGAACATTCCCTTCTATGTATCACTATGACACATCCCTTTTTTTCAAGTCAAAACCTATGGAGATCTCACCATGAACATCAGCAAACCTTCAGTGATTATTGTGCACTGTCTCATTGAGTTTGGTTTTCTTTACACCCTCAACTTCTAGAATCATGGACTATGTCATTGTCATGTGTGGAGAGTTTTACTACCCTTGGTATCTCACCTTCTTGGCTAGATATGAGTATTATTTGCCTTCTCCCTGGAGCGTCGTGTTAACTATTAGAACCATCTAACCAATTCATGATTTTGTCCCAATATCAAGATTTCCTAGCTATTGAGTTTCACTAATGAAAGGTTGAGATTAGATGACTTCGGATTTTTGTACATATCATGAACATGTTGATTTGAATGACAAATGGTAGTAATTTTTAGTTCCCTCATATATGATCAATTTCCAAGAAGTGTTAAGCTGTCTAGAATATGGTAACCTCATAGTCGTTCAATTCCTTTCATCCTTATAGGCTTGTGGCATAGATTCTGTTCGTCAAGTAATGCTAAGAGTGTAATTTAACTTCGTGTATTTTGAATCCCATATCACATTCAAAGTGCTAGAGTATTCCTATTCGGGGTCGACGGATTTTCCCTACACTTTAGAAAATGAGTGGTTCACGTACTTGAGTATTCCTCCTTTATGGTTCCTATTTCCCATGTACTACTTACTCTTATTCGTCATTTGTGTATTAATTGAGGTAGTCATAATGATTAACCATGTTAGTATTGTTAGTAGTAACATTTTATGTCTCTTAGTATACAACCTCATAAAGTACTCTACCTAGTGCATTAATGGATTCTTGAAGAACTCCAGCCTGATCTTGAACTTTGTTGTTCCTCATTGATTAGATCCCGATCCATTGAGCATTGTAAGTTTAGACGAGTCAAAGATGAAGCTTCACAGTGTGGTCACATATATGTTGGGTAGGTAATTTTATGGTCAGTTTATGAAAGCACATCTTAGGGTAATTATTAAGGGTCATCAAGGGTTTAGTGTGAGTGTACCCCTAAAAATATTATGTGAGTTGATAATAAAAGTAACATGACTGTATTACACATTAGGTTGCACTAGGTGTATGATATTCCCCATAATTGTTCCTCATGTACTTTGTGTTTCCATATGCTTATGTCTAAGAAGATAGAGATGAAAAAAAAAATTGTGGGTATGAATTGACTTGATTGAACTATATAATCATGGAATTTTGAGTTATTGTTGTTATCATGAATTGCAATATCCAGTGGAGTTTAAATTGTACAGTGGAAGTTATCAAAAGGTAAAGTCAATGGATAGTTATCTCATGCAAGATGTTTATCTGTCGTCCTTGTTATGTATGTTTGGGAGTTGATATTATTTTTGAGAAGGTGTTATGATAATGCTTGTAAGTCGATAATGTCGCGTAGAAGGATAAATGTGTCGTGGAAGGAAAGTACTTTCGTTTGATTGAATACCAGATAGTTTTGACTTGGAATGTACCATATAGGTATTTTGATGTAAAACTGTGTAGTCCAAGTTCTGGTATCCATATGTTAATGTAGTTCTTATAATACTGGGACTAGGATTGTGGATATATACAATGTGGTGCTATGTACAGTTGTGGATGTGTGGTTAAGAAGATTTTGGTGATTCTCTGGCAGGTGGATAGGCCTAGTTACAAAGGAAACTCTGCCGAAATTTCTGAAAATTTTAGGAGTTAGTGAAAATTTTGAGACTGGAGGTAGGTTAGGAAAGAGATGTGTGTTGTTAAAGTGTTTGTGGAAGACTATACTCCTCATTCGAGGACGAATGATCCTAAGGGGGGAGAATGTAAGGCCCCAGAAAATTTCGCTAAGTAATATAGGATTCTGTGGTGCCACGTAGGCTAATTATTATATTTTATGTGCTATGAACATGATGTACATCAATTAGACTTGATAAATATGAGTATGAGTCTTATGGTAAGTGGTATGAGGTCCAAATGGAAGCCCAAGTATAAGCCAAATGGGAAAATTTTCGAAATAGGCCAAAATTCCAAATGGATTCGCATATAGCTCCACTTCAAAGGATCATAGATAATTATGTATTAGGTTTTATGTAGTGAATAGCATATCAAATGAAAGCCCTTTGAGTCTAGTTTTCAACGCTTCAAACCGTTCGTCATTTGGACATTCCTACACAAAGTTATGATCAAATTACCAAAGGCTGGAAAATGCGATCGTGTGTCAGGTCAAATCTGCGATCCGCATGTTCGTTTTGCGGTCCGCATGTTCGTTCTGCGGTCCGCATTTTGACCGCAGATTGAACCAGTGTAGCTCATTTTTGGCTGCCGATTTTGCGGTGCATTTTGCGGCCCGCATGTCCATTATGCGGTGCATTCTGCGATAGCAGAATTGACATCGCAGGGGTTATTTGTTTTATTTTTATAACTCGACCCCATTTCAATATATAGGCTTTGGGGTTCATTTTGGGGTCATTTCTTACTGATTTTAGAGAGAGGTGAGAGTATTTTAGAGAGAGAAGGAGGAACCCAACATCTAAATCATCCAAATCTTGCATCAATCTTCAAGAATCAAGAACCCAATAGCAAGTTCTTCATCTAAGAGGTAAGATTCTATACCCTAGGGTTTTAATTTCGAGTTTGGTGTATAAGATGAGTTATTGAGGTATGATTCTTGGGTTTATTAGTATTGTGTATACATGCATGTACAACTTAGGTTTATGGGAAGATTGTTTAACTTGAATAACTAAAGATTGGGTTAGGGAATGAAGGAAGTCTTAAAAGGGGATTCGAAATCAAGATGCTCAACTAGTGTTTGATAAATTGTTCAAATGAGCTAGTTTCATGAATATCTTTCTAATATGTGTTTAATTTTGTTATGTTTCATAGTAGATTGGAATTGCTAGAGTTTTTGGAGTGTTGTAGTAACTTAAGGAAAGCTCAATCGAGGTATGTATGGCTAACTTTGATTCTTGTGAAATCGCCCTTATGTGTGCAATTCGTTTGGCATGTGTTAATTTGAGAGATTGTGTGTAATTTGTTGATTTTGTTGTTGGGTATCTAATTGATGTTAAACTACATGTGGTGTGGTATGAAATATGAATTGAAAGATAACAATGGAATTGGAATTGGTGAAGAATTTTGAATAATGGTTATGATGGCCTATATGGCACCTTGTGGAAAAGAAACGAAACACTTGAAAATTGGTTTATTGTGGAAAAGAAACGAAACACTTGAATTGTGGAAAATTGTTGAACATACTTGTGTGAATATTTTTTATTATGGAAATATTGTAACTTGGTTGTGATATTGGCTTGATAAGTAATTGAGAACATGAAACAATGTGCAAGTTGCTTATTTGAACTTGTTGAAATTGTGTGTAGTGCCTTATCTGCTGTTTGAAATTGTTGTGTTTTAAATTGTAAGGCGGGGTCGTGTTGCGCGCCGCAACGTGAGGAAATAAGGTGTGGGTTGGGGTGATAAGGGTGGCCGAGGTAATAAGGGTGGTCGGGGGTAATAAGGATGGAAAGCGATCGAAATCGCTATTGAAAATTGATATAAAAATCAATAATGTGAAATTGTGAAAGGAGACAGCAGGAGAGTTTGCAACCTGGGGGCACTGATTGCCCCTATGTTTGACTACTTGCAATTTATGTTGTTGATTGGTTGTTGTTCTATTTGTTGACCTTGAATGTGCTTATGTTGAGGCTTATCTGAAATGAGTAAAAGGTGGAAAACATGGTTGGCTGGCTTGATTAGTTTTAATGTAACTTAATGGCTTGAGTTTACTTGGGACAAAGTTTGGCCATACATACCAGTACAATTCAAGTGTACTGACGTACCTTTTTGCCGGGGACGCTACATTCGTATTATGATTGTAGGTGAATCAGTAGCAGGTACTTCAGCTCATCGGCAGTAGCATCCTTCATCTTCCATTGCCCGTTTTGGTGAGCCCCTTTCCTTTCGGGGCCCTACGTGGCTCATGCCACTCTTGTTTAGACTTTATTTTGATTTTGTGTAAGGTATAGCCGGAGCCTTGTTACCGGCAAGTATTGTATCGTCCTTTGTATCCTAGAGGTTCCGTAGACATGTAAACTGTGGGATTCGAGGCTCATGTATATATTATGTTGGGCGTTGTAAAAATTGTAAACTTGTTAATGAATCACTCGCATGGTTATGTTTGTATATTGTGAAATCAGTTATAATTGGTAAGGTATTTGGTTAATGAGAAATAATTAACACAGGGGTAACACGTGGGAATGAAAGGCACCAAGGTCCGCTTGATTGGGGCTACCCGGTCAGGCGCCGGTCATGTCCCTCGATTTGGGGCGTGACATCCGGGTCGTGACAAGAGGTTGCTATTATTGATCCAATTCTGGTGTTGATGGACTTGTCGGGTGTGTTCCTTGTGGCCGGGCATGTCACCAGGCGAGGTTGTGGATCTCAATATTAACTTGGTACCGGGCAATGTATTGGATGGCATCGACATGAGTTATAGTAATGGAAAGGAACAGCTTCATGCTTCCTGGGTAAGGATTTTGTTCTTAGTCAAATTTAGATGCGTGTTCTAGTTAAGTCAGCTCGGTTGGCTTTGAATTGCGTTGTTGGGGGTTAGGTTGATCCGATCATTGAGGGTTGGAGATTGACCCTTGAGTCTAAAGGATTCAAGCTGAGCGGGACTGATGACATCCAAATCCACTAATAAAAACAATAGACACGGTCGCAACAATATAATTTTCCCAACTAAGAGTCGAGATCGAATCCCACAAAGAACAATGTGTAGGCCATTAAGCATGTAAGAAAATTATCGCTAGTCACGCAAATCCAAACGTTGAGGATTTTGGTTGAGAAAGTGTTTATAACTAAATGTGGAAATGTAAACTAACCTAGAAAGCAAGTACAATTATCAATGGCTACAAGTATGGTTGCATCGGGAATTACACTCAAGTAACGATCCAATGTATTTCACGATTTTACAAATATGAGCGAGTTTATGTTAATTATCCGTGGATAATAATTCTTAATTAGATTCTTCTAAAGACTAACAAGACTTCTTAATTGAATTATCCCTAAAACATTTAGAAGATTAAGTACACCAGGAATAGCTAGAAGTAGTTCAATCCTATCCCTAGGTAGAATCTATAAAATGTGGGTTAACGCCTCAAGTTCTTATTAATTAATCTTTCCCAACCCCAAATTATCTTTTCAAAAATTAATTCTGAGTTAATGGGTGGGTCCTAGGGTTATCTAATCCCTTTGGAAGCATTAAAGAACAAGAATAATTAAAGTAACAATAACTCACTTCATACAAGAATAAAAATCATTCAATACATAAGCACAACAAGGTATCTAATCCAGACTTTAAATATGAGTATTTCCATAAACAAGATTCAAGTGTTGGAAATAAATATCACACACTTAAATATTCAATACAAATCAAGGAAATAAAGAAATAAATATAAATTGGTTAGAAAATCTTAACCACAAGCTTCAATCTTCAAAATCCAAGTGTGTGTGCAAAACCCTAACTTCTAATAATGTTCTCTCTAGTTCTATCAACTGAAAATGGGCCAAAGATCTCTAAAAGATGTGTTTGGATGAGTATAAAAATGATTTCGGGATTACAAACATGAAATTCTATTTTTGCCCCATGCTTGATGCACTATTTTTGCATCTGCGGAACAATGACCGTAGATGCGGTTCCGCAAAGGCAGAAACATTAACGCATAAGTGGAAATTCGTAATAATGCCCATGACCGTAGAAGCGGACAATTAAGTGATATTGCTCCTCCACAAAAGCTGAAATTTAACCGCAAAAGTGGTTCCTGCCTTATCATCCAAATCCGCAGAAGCGGTTCTTCAATCGCAGAAGCGGAAGTCACTTCTGCAGCCTTTCCTCCGTAGAAGCGGAATTCACTAGAAGTTTTTGGCATGATTTCACTTTCTTTTTGCTCAATTACACTTCAATTCAATTTAAACCACTTTGCAGCATCATTTACCTGAAAATCTGACAATAACCACCATAAACAACCTCAATTTATAATCAAATGGATATAAAAGCTAAGGAAAAAAAGCTAGAATGAGTGGTAAAATCACCACTCATCAACACCTCCAACTTAAAGCTTTTGTTTGTCCTCAAGCAAATCAAAACAAAAACTTGAATGAGGATTCACCATTTAAAACACAAGTGGTATTGCTATTTTTTACTTATCACATTTTCCAATTTAAACACCATACTAATGGATTTGGTTGGTACTAACAATTAGGCTCAAATATGCACATATTTCCTGAATGACTCCCTCATAAAGAAAAGAACTTCAAGAATGTGCAAGGGAGTTTCAAAATAATCAAGTGATAAAAATAAGCCTCAAGAAGTGACTCAAATTCACTAGTTCACTACAAATGCTCACTTTACTCAATTTCACCAATCTCTCTTAATTCATGTTCCCTCACAAGAAAGAAAGTCCCAAAATCCCTATATTTACATATAACATAAGGGACAAATTTTTCAAGAACACTCACTCTTACAAAAGACTTCAAGTGTTACAACATTTTATACCATAAGCTTGCCCTTATTTTAATTCATCGGTTATTCAATAGAGTTCGGTTGGAGGTCCCATACAGACTTTTTAAGCTTGTAATGTAGGTTTAGGGAAGGGTTGGATAAACATTTGGATATAAGTGACTTCACCCTCCTTGAACACTACTCACAAGTTTCATTTTTTTTGCACTTTGATTCTCTTCAACTCACATCGCCTCATTGGAAACTAGTTCCCAATATAGAATCACCTTACATACCTCTCCAATTTTCTTTAATGCTCCATAATATATATATATATATACATATACATACATATATATATATATATATATATATATATATATATATATATATATATATATACACACACACGCACACACACAAACAATTCTCTTTTTTTAACACACATTTTTCTTTTGGAGCTTGATTGAGTTCATACGAACACTTTGAGGCATATGATCCTACACTCAATGTAAAACCTTACCAATTTGTGCTTTATCACCACACCCCCAACTTAGGCTTTTAGCCTCATTCTCAATGTTCAAGGAGGGATGGGTTCAAAAGAGGGAATTATTTTTCAAGAAGGTCAAATGTTTATAATGAATTGACCAAAGAAAAAGGTTTCAAGTCTCAAATAGGGTACTAGAGATATTATTTAAGCACGGGTAGGCTTGAAAGGCTAAAGACGTTTCCGTAAATAAAGCAAAGAATGCCTAAGATCATTTCTCCAACCAAACATACTATCATTAGCATCGAAACACCAACCGGGCAAGTTTTAGATGATAGAAGTAAACACAAGATTTATTTCAACAAACCCTAACACACATGGCACATGAATTAATCAAGACAGATCAATTTCATTTTTTTAATAATGGCATCTAGAGCAATATTCAAACTAGTGGGCAAAATAGTCACTAAAAGAGCCAAAACTTTATCACGAGAATTATTTCAGAGGGACATTCTTAATATACCATTTACATACAAGAGACTAATTTTATTAGTACCAAATAATCCAAAAGCCTCATCCTAACAAAACAAGACTACTTCCCATAAGAAAGTTCTCAATCTATCCATCATCGGTAAAAGTAACCCGGTTCACTTCAAAAGTGTTCCTTGGGAAAGAACCGTAGCATGAAGAAAACCCAAGGAATTTTTATTTTAGGAAATTACAATAAAAGAAAAGAAAACTACTACAAAGGATACTAAAATAAAATAAGCTAATACTACTAAACAAATATAGTTTATAAGAAAGAAAAAATATATAAAAACGAAAGAAAAATGAAAATATAAACACGACTAATTAATACCAAGCCCGGCAAGGGCACACAATATATAAAACATCATAATCCTAATCCCGGCAAGGGCATGCAGTATTCATAGCATAAATGTAAGCCAGGGAAGGGCACTTAATCTCAAAACATGAATACAGTACAATAGCCACCCCCAACTAAAACATTGTAGTGTCCTCACTGCATAATATCAAATAAAAAGAATAGATAGTTTGAGGGTCTCCCTGAGGTCTGCATCAGACTAGCAGACTCTGGGACGACGGCTAATCAATGTGGTGCTGAGCTTGTGGCCCCATCATCCTCTGTCTCCTCCTCATCATAATTATCATCATCGTCACCACCGTCACTAGTATGAAGGAATACTCCTTGCTGTCATCTTAGGCCGCTATATGTATCTTCTTGTCTGGGTTTCCCATTTGAAGATAGCCTTAATGCCTCTTCACATTCTGATCATGATTTTTCCCTTCTTCTGGTTCTTTTTCTTCTCCTTGTCAAAGTCTTCTTGAAGGGTGGTCTGGTGCACAATTATATGATCAGGGAGGGGAACATCATACCTGCATCCTTGTCTCTCAAATACTCTCTCATCTTTAGCAGTATGCAGTATCCGAAATTCACAGGAATGTCATCCAATAGGCATGCAATAATCAATGCTCGAGTGTAGGAGACGTCTGTAACATTTCCGCACGGAGAGACCCTATTGCACATGATGTATAGCCAAATCTTTGCCTCAACAGTGAAGTCGGTAGATTTGAGCCCTTTCCTCATGTTTCCCCATTTTTCTCTCAAGTGCGGCGTGAAGAGTTTGGAGACAAGCCATGCTCCATTTTTACAATTATCTTTTGCTTGTAACTGCTCCACCAGAAAGTTGGGAATACCCAGAGTGTGATTGATTTGTTCTACCCCAAACCTTACTACTTTACCTCTGATGACGATTTGGGGGCTATGAAAATCTACGTGCATGAGGTTGGCACAAAACTCACGAACCCACTCTTTATTAGCTTTGCAAGGAGTGGTGATGAAGCAAGACCATCCTGATGAGTTGAGCCAATCGGAGAAGTCCAGAAGCTTTTCGGCAAATTTATCTTCATGTATAACCTTTTCAAGAATCACCCTCCTCATGAAGAGGTCATCCAAATATCGACGCTTACATGCAATAGATATGAAGCGTGAATCATGAAAGGGCTCACAAATATCTTTTCGAATTTCATGGTGTGATCCGCTTCGGTTTGGGTCTATTTTCAATTAAAACACCTAAAAAAATCAACACAAGATTAGTCGGCCAATAGAATCATGTTAAGCAATTTAAGACACTGCAATTGAGCTAAAAATTAGGTTGAACGGGTCTAGGAAGCCATTTTTGTAACCCCACTATTTTTGAAAAAACTAGGCAATTTTTGCTTCTGCAGATTCTGAGTCGCAGAAGCGGTTTCGCTTTTGCCTTTTTTCGGTTGCTTCTGCATTTTTTTTCTTTACTTTTACGCTTCAGTGGAAATTACACCGCATAAGCGGTGTCGCTTTTGGGAGAAATTGACCGCTTTTGCAGTCTCATTCATCTTTTTCATTGATATTGTACTGCCTCATTATTTTTACTTTTCTTTTTAACATTCAACCCAATTTTTGGCATCAAAATACAAAATTAATGCACTAAATAAGAATATGATTCAATGGAGACTAAATTTGTGCCACTTTGCATAAGGTTTTCACTCAAGCATTGTGTCAAACACTTTGTGAGTGATATAAAATGAAACCTTCTTCAAAAAAATCGGGTACTCAAGACTTACAATAATTTTTGTCCAATATAAACAGCACACACATAACTACACTCAAACAATTCCCTCATCTCTTAAAGTTAACAACAAGAATTTAAAACAAACAAGAAGAAAAAAGAAAAGAAAATTCAAACAAGAAAAAAAATTGTTGCACTTGACCACATAGAGAATGTGAAGTGAGAGATGAGCATTAAGAAGAGTGTTTATAAGATAATACCTGAACTTGTCCAAGGGGAAGAATTACGAGCAAGCTTCATTGGATTTTTGGAGAATTTTCTGTTTTTGGGGAGTTAGTGTAAGGTGAAACAGTGAGTGAAGTGCTTTCGGACAAATGAACGTTCAATTTTCTTTTTACAATTAAAAACTTGTACTTCCGCTTCTGCGGAAAATGACCCGCTTCTGCGGTTTTGCTTAAGCATCTGGTGGACCGATTGTTCGTATGTTTGCACTTCTGCGATGGATGTTTCGCTTCTGCGGGACCTCATACGCGGTCTTAAAGCCGCGGAAGCAGTTTTCAGAGAGATTTGTTGGATTGTTTTCTGCAGCTACTGGTTTTAACCCTCCGGACCACCCCGGCCTGTTCAAATCAACTCCAAAAAATCTAAAACTTGGAAGATGAGTCAAAAATAATATTCTAAGCTATTCTAAAAAAGAAAATATCAAAACGACCAAAATTTTTGAAAAATGATGGGTTGCCTCCCACCAAGCGCCACATTTAATGTCGTGGGATGATGCAAACAATATTACCACTTTTCTCGCCACTTGGATGATATGAATTGGGAACCTAGATTAAAATCAATCTTGTGACCACGAGTGATGGGGGGTGGTAAGTTGATGATAGAGCCAATGCTTAAATTCTTTATTTTGCACTTCTTGGCTCTCAGGTGAGGAATGTCATTTTGTTTTCTTGTTTCCTCAAACTGTAAAATAAATGGTTGTTGTTGTCACGACCCGTATTTTCCCCCAACATCGGGATCGTGATGGCGCCTACTCGTGGTAGCTAGGCAAGCCACTATATTCATACTATCCTGTTTTTAACACAATTTTAATTAAATAAATGCGGAATACTTTATTGAAATAGAAATAACTAATTACAAGATGAAAATCATACTGAAATCCTCTACCCAAGACGTGGAGTCACCAACTCACGAACTACTACCGAATACTACACATAAGAGTTTGAAAGAAATATAACATAATTCTGTTTGTCTCGGAACAAAGAGACTACAGCTAGTAACATAAATCAAGAGAGAGACGTCGGGCCTGCGGACGTCTGCAAGCTACCTCGGTCTCAAATGTGATCAACTCCCACACAATCGAATTACTACTGTTGCTCCTGATCGTAACCTGGACCTGTGCAAAAACGCACAGAAGTGTAGTATCAGCACAACCGACCCCATGTGCTGGTAAGTGCCTGGCCTATCCCGGCGAAGTAGTGACAAGCCTAAGACCAGACACCCACATAAACCTGTGCAGTTGCAATATATATATATATATATATATATATATGTACATAAACATTTATAAGGAAATACCCTGCTCTACAATAACAGCCAATAACTCATAATATCCAGATTAATCTAATCAACATAATTAAGTCTTACTTTCGTGTCTCAATTCTTTACTTTTCTTTTCTTATCTTGTGGTAGGCGTACCACCCGCTCCCAAATATATCAATAGGCTACCGGCAACTATGGCCAATGCCAAAATTTAAATCACTTTGTGGTCGGCGTGCCACACGATCCCATTTCTTATCATAAAAGTGGTCGGCGCGCCACACGATCCCAATTCTTTAATATATATTACCACAATTAACAAGAATTAACCAAGTAATAACACAATAAGGAATATATCAAAAGAACTCAACAATTAACAACGGTTAATAAGTTCACAAGGAAAACAAAGTATAATGGAAACACAAGTAATATCAAGTCAAGGAATAGCAAATAGTTGCACGGCATCACCCAAATAAAATATAATGGAAAAACAAGTAATATCAAGTCAAGGAATAGCAAATAGTTGCACGGCATCACCCAAATAAAATATAATGGAAAACCAAGTAATACAAGTCAAGGAATGGCAAATAATTACACGGCATCACCCTTCGTGCTTTTACTCTCATCCTCACCAAATAAGTAAATAAAGTGCACGGCATCACCCTTCGTGCTTTTACTCTCATCCTCACCAAATAAGCAAATAAAGTACACGGCATCACCCTTCGTGCTTTTACTCTCATCCTCACATCCATAGTACGGCATGATCCTTCGTACATGGTTCAATAACGAGGGCACGGCATGATCCTTCATGCATAATCAATAAATAAACATGGCACGGTATTAACCTTCGTGCATAAATAAATAAACATGGCACGGCATCACCCTTCGTGCATTATCACTCTTCCTCACCCAAATAACAATCACAGTTAAGGGCAAAGAAAGAAACAGTAATTCATAAACCGTCCCATCAAGGGCAATCAATAATTATCTTCACAACAAGTCCCAACAAGGGAGAACAATAACAATTCATCTGTAATATATCTCAAAATAATCATTTTTCAACGACTCACGGTCATACTAGACGCCAGTGTATGGATGCTCGTCACCACAGCCCATACACCGCACTCGATCACATAACACATAACACGTAATCCTATTCCCTCAAGCTAGGATAGAACAAACACTTACCTCGAATGCTTATGAACAATTCAATCCGTGGAAATGTCTCTTTCTTTCAAATTTGGCTCCAATCCAATCGTATCTATACACAATTGATTTAAAATCATCAATACTACTCAACAAACTAATTCTTAAGACCAAATACAACTTTTACAACATTCTGCCCGGAATAGTGAATTTCAACCCCGGGCCCACATGGTCGGAATTCGGGGTTAGGACCAAAATCCGATTACCCATCCCCCCACGAGTTCATGTATATAATTTGTTTCAAAATTGGACCTCAATTCGAGGTCCAATTCCTCAATTTATGAAAAACCTATTTTCTAACAAAAACAAGAATTCTACCATGAAAATCTTTGATTTCTTATGAAAAACATGATTAATGATGTTAGGAATTGAAAGAATTAAGTAAAAAGTGACTTACAATCGTTTTGATGAAGAAGAAATCCGTGAAGAATCGCAAATGGGTGTTTTTGTTTTGTAAAAAGTGAAGAAATGACTGAAATTCGTGTTTTACGGGTCTCTGTGTTCGCATTTGCGAACATGGGTTCGCAATTGCGAACCCCGACCAATTTCTGGAGTTTGAAAAATAAGCTAAGGTTGGGAAGTTCGCATTTGCGAACATTTGTTCGCATTTGCGATCACTGGCAGACAAAGGGGTGTTCGCATTTGCGAACTAATGTTCGCATTTGCGAACACAGGCTGTATAAGGCAGTGTTTGCATTTGCGAACAATGGTTCGCATTTGTGAACTAAGGCAGTATGGGGAATGTTCGCATTTGCGAACATTGGTTCGCATTTGCGAACACAGACAGGCTCCTGGGGACTTTCGCAAATGCGAACAATTGTTCGCATTTGCGAACAAGGCTGGGTCGATGGGGCTTCGCATTTGCGATCAAGGTTCGCATTTGCGAGCCCTGCCTTACACTGTCCCCTTCGCAATTGCGAGAAATACTTCGCAATTGCGAAGCCAACAGCTGGGTGAAAAACCAGCAGTGCAAAAATTCAGAATTTCATCCAACGGCCTATCAAATCTTTACCCGAGCCCCCCGGGCTCCAAACCAAACATGTACACAACCTCAAAAACACATTATGAACTTGTTCGTGCGATCACATCGCCCATATCACCTCGTTTTCATCAAATCAAGCCTCAAATTCATGATTTTCATACTTTTGGTTTTCAAAACTTTCAAACTTGGGACTCAAGGTCCAAAACATCTTAAACGACATCCGAATGTCACCAAACTTTACAGAAATCACATATATAATATTTAAGACTTGTAACGGGCGTCGGAACCAAAATACGAGCCCGATACCAAGGTCAATTAATTCATTTTCCTTTAACAATTACATCAAAAACAATTTCATAGGAAAATTCTTAACTTGGGCTCTAGGCCTCAGAATTCGACTCCGAACGCATGTCCAAGTCCCATATTTTCCTACGGACCTCTCGGGACCATCCAATCTCGGGTCCGGATCCGTTTACTAAAAATGTTGACCGAAGTCAACCATACCAATATTAATATCATTTTTATCAAAATTTCTCATAGAATTCATATTTTCTATCACAAAATCTTTCCGGCTACATGCTCGGATCGTGCACGTAAATCGAGGCAACATAGAAGGAGGTTTTCATGGCCTTAGAAGCTCGAAATGATTAATTAAATAAGTGATGACCCTTTGGGTCGTCACAATCTCCACCTCTAAAACAACCGTTCGTCCTCGAACGGACAAAAGAAGAAGTACCTGAGTCAGGAAACAAGTGTGGGTAGCGGCTCCGCATATCAGACTCGGACTCCCAGGTCGATGCCTTAGGAGGCTGACCTCTCCACTGAACACGCACAGAAGGATAACTCTTTGACCTCAACTGTCGAACCTGCCGGTCTAGAATGGTCACCGGCTCCTTCTCGTAAGATAGATCATTGTCCAATTGGACAGTGCTGAAGTCTAACACATGTGTGGGATCGTCGTGGTATCTCCGAAGCATAGATACATGAAAAACTGGATGCACGGCTGATAAGCTAGGCGGCAAAGCTAGTCTGTAAGTCACCCCTCCCACTCGGTCTAGAATCTCAAATGGGCCAATATACCTAGGGTTGTGCTTGCCCTTCTTACCGAACCTCATCACGCCCTTCGTAGGCGACACTCGGAGCAATACTCGTTCCCCAATCATGAAAGTTATCTCTCGAACCTTGCGATTTGCATAGCTCTTTTGTCTAGACTGAGCTGTGCGAAGCCTATCTTGAATAATCTTGACCTTATCTAAGGCCTCCTGAAATAAATCTGTACCGAATAACCGAGTTTCTCCCGGTTCAAACCATTCAACCGGAGAACGACACCGCCTACCATAAAACGCTTCATAAGGAGCCATCTGGATGCTCGATTGATAACTATTATTATAAGCAAACTCTGCCAAAGGCAGGAATTGATCCCATCAGCATCTAAGGTGACCTGATTAGCACCTCCTCGCTGAACCGTGTCTCTAAGGTCACATAAATATGAATCATTATATTGTTGATCGCGGATACGCTCCAATAATGAAGAGCGAGTGATCGCACAAGCTAGTGCTCGACTAGGCTCAGAAATATCCAACCTCACAAATCGATTGGCCAAGGACTGAACATCCAAAGCAATTGGCCTCTGATTGACTGGAATATAAACAAGACTTGCCCATACTGGCTGACTTCCTACTCAAAGCGTCAGCCACCACGTTTGCTTTTTCCCCGATGATATAAAAAGGTGACATCATAATCTTTCCGCAATACCAACCACCTTCTCTGCCTCAAATTCAACTCTTTTGTTTAAACAAATACTGAAGACTCTTATGATCGGTGTATACTTCACATACTACACCATACAAATAATGCCTCCGGATCTTCAATGCGTGAATAATCGCCGCAAATTCTAGATCATGCACTGGGTAATTCTTTTCATCCATCTTCAACTGCCTCGAAGCATAGGCAATAACCTTGCCATCCTGCATTAACACTGCACCAAGCCCTGTACGAGATGCGTCACAATAAACTGTATAAGGCCCTGCACCCGTAGGTAGTATCAACACTGGCGCAGTGGTCAAGGCTATCTTGAAGCTCGCCTCACACTCCTCTGACCACTGGAACTAGACACTCTTCTGGGTCAACCTGGTCATCGGGGCTGCAATAGAAGAAAACCCCTCTACAAATCGACGGTAGTAACCTGCTAATCCCAAGAAACTCCGGATCTCAGTCACTGAAGCTGGCCGAGGCCAATTCTGGACTGCCTCAATCTTCTTTGGGTCTACCTGAATACCTTTCATCGATACAATGTGACCTAGAAATGCTACCGAACTCAGCCAGAACTCACATTTAGAAAATTTGGCATATAGCTGGCTATCCTTCAGAGTCTGCAAAGTCACTCTGAGATGTTGCGCATGCTCCTCATGACTGCAGGAGTATGTCAATATGGAAACAATGAAGACTACAACGAACAAGTCTAAATAAGGCACGAACACCTCGTGCGTATGCACATATCCATGACTCTGAAGTCTGGCCATAAGAGTTGTTCTTAAATTACAACATCGTCAATTAACCCTGTTATCAAATACCTTATTCTACAAATCCCACTTTACTCAGAATGAGGTATGGGACCTCGTGATATTTTTTTTTTTTTTGAATTAATGAGTCATATTTATACACACCTGGGTGCTCATCTCAAAGGCTAAGTTCAACGGTTTCAAAATAGAAATGGCTAAATATGAATAGAAACTATACAAGAATTGTCAAATAGTCCTAACGGGCATGACTCTTATTTACGAATGCAATACGAAAATATTAATTTCATAAAAGAAGAATTTTAAACACATAAACTCTTACTACCAGGACCCAGTCCTCATATGATATCCACCGCAGCTTGAAGCTCGGCTTAGAAATATTTCACATTATGCCAAAAAATTGGAGGATCTCATCCTCAACTCTGAATCACAGTGCTTGCACATCATATCATCCGAAATTTTTCATTTCCTTTCTTTCTTCCTTTCAATAATTGTCCGTCAAAGATAATCACGACATAAAATGAACCCTCATACTGATAGGGAGCACAATTAACGATTAAAATTAGTTATCCCGAAAATTATATCAAAACCCTCTGTAATAAGTAATATAAAGTCACTCTTAGCCTCATGGATATTTTAGTGACTAACACCTAATAATAGGGATGTCTATCCTCATGTAATATCTCAACGTGAGTATTTCCCTAAGTAGATTTGATGATTACGATGCTCGCTCATGAATGGAGCATGTTAAAAGGACTCGCCTAAATTTTCTTTTAAAAACCAAATCAAATTAAGGGAAAATTATTCTATCTATAACAATCTGAATTATACGTGTGATGACCATATTTGGTGTAGTGACCTCCCTCATATCATAAAAATTATATCGATGGCTGGGTCTCCACCTCTAGGATTTTTACCTCCACCTCTAACATCATAACCTCTACATCTGGCTGGTCATGTAGGATAACTATTAACTGCAATGGAGCGTGTAGCCTGAGTGCTTTCCTAAAGTTGTATTTCTCCAATATTCCACATTCACAACAATTCCTTTAAGGATCAGTTAACTTATTGCTCATGGCAATATATATTCGGACACAGTCATTGTGACCTGGTACAACCGTTCAGATCGCTCATACCACATATTGCAGAGAATATCGGGGGTGACGTCTTCAGAACATTTTCTTAAAATAGAGTTTAGTAGATAGCGTTGCATTGGCCGGTTTGCCCTCTTCGTAGGCTTGTCACAAACATCGACGGCCAATTTCCTCTTTTGCTATGTTGGCTTAACACTGTTGAGCTACCCCATTTACTCATATACTCTTCGTCATTCTCTGGGGGCGATTCTTACCCCATGAAAAGAACCAACCTTAAATATGTATAAATTATTTGGAGGACCTTTCCATACCATATATATACATTCCAATAACTCACCATATTTGTCCTTCGCAACTCCAACACATCGACCGGACGTCTAGGTCCGTTGAAACCCAACACGATTTATCGGATGATCTCCTGATATAATTGCATCTTCCGTTGGGACCATAACTGGTGTGGTAAATACATTATCTTCCCACTACTTCTGTTTGCCCTCCATAGCGCAGCAAAATAAACCCCCTCGCATTCGTCTATTCCCACGTTCTGTAATTCCTCATAACAGCGGTCAAGCACGATCCCGTGGGTTCTCAACAGATGCACCGCTGAAGGCGGTAGGGAAGAGTTTGGTGAAACCTATTCGACCTCCATAAAACTTTTGAAGGCATAGTTGATCTATCACCAGCCTGTGCCATTGTTCGGCTGAAGAAGCGGTACGTGACTTCGCCATTCGTGGGAAGACAAGAGTAGAAATTCAATTTAACATTTGAAGAATGAATTCGCACGATAAGAAAGAACAAATAAGAGACTTTTCCTAACTCAATAGACTCTGGAGGACAAGTACAGACGTCTCCGTACCTACCTCTCAAACTCCACTAAGCTTGTTCGTGAGTGGTGAGACCTATGTAACCTAGGGCTTTGATACCAACTTGTCACGACCCGGATTTTCCCCCAACATCGGGATCGTGATGGCGCCTACTCGTGGTAGCTAGGCAAGCCACTATATTCATACTATCCTATTTTTAACACAATTTTAATTAAATAAATGCGGAATACTTTATTGAAATAGAAATAACTAATTACAAGATGAAAATCATACTGAAATCCTCTACCCAAGACGTAGAGTCACCAAATCACGAACTACTACTGAATACTACACATAAGAGTTTGAAAGAAATATAACATAATTCTGTTTGTCTCGGAACAAAGAGACTACAGCTAGTAACATAAATCAAGAGAGAGACGCCGGGCCTGCGGACGTCTGCAAGCTACCTCGGTCTCAAATGTGATCAACTCCCACACAATCGAATTCCTGCTGCTGCTCCTGATCGTAACCTGGACCTGTGTAAAAACGCACAGAAGTGTAGTATCAGCACAACCGACCCCATGTGCTGGTAAGTGCCTGGCCTATCCCGGCGAAGTAGTGACAAGCCTAAGACATGACACCCACATAAACTTGTGCAGTTGCAATATATATATATATATGTACATAAACATTTATAAGGAAATACCCTGCTCTGCAATAACAGCCAATAACTCATAATATCCAGATTAATCTAATCAACAAAATTAAGTCTTACTTTCGTGTCTCAATTCTTTACTTTTCTTTTCTTATCTTGTGGTAGGCGTACCACCCGCTCCCAAATATATCAATAGGCTACCGGCAACTATGGCCAATGCCAAGATTCAAATCACTTTGTGGTCGGCGTGCCACACGATCCCACTTTCTTATCATAAAAGTGGTCGGCGCGCCACACGATCCCAATTCTTTAATATATATATTACCACAATTAACAAGAATTAACCAAGTAATACCACAATAAGGAATATCTCAAAAGAACTCAACAACTAACAACGGTTAATAAGTTCACAAGGAAAACAAAGTATAATGGAAACACAAGTAATATCAAGTCAAGGAATAGCAAATAGTTGCACGGCATCACCCAAATAAAATATAATAGAAAAACAAGTAATATCAAGTCAAGGAATAGCAAATAGTTGCACGGCATCACCCAAATAAAATATAATGGAAAAACAAGTAATACAAGTCAAGGAATGGCAAATAATTACACGGCATCACCCTTCGTGCTTTTACTCTCATCCTCACAAAATAAGTAAATAAAGTGCACGGCATCACCCTTCGTGCTTTTACTCTCATCCTCACCAAATAAGCAAATAAAGTACACGGCATCACCCTTCGTGCTTTTACTCTCATCCTCACATCCATAGTACGGCATGATCCTTCGTACATGGTTCAATAACAGGGCACGGCATGATCCTTCGTGCATAATCAATAAATAAACATGGCACGACATTAACATTCGTGCATAAATAAATAAACATGGCACGGCATCACCCTTCGTGCATTATCACTCTTCCTCACCCAAATAACAATCACGGTTAAGGGCAAAGAAAGAAACAGTAATTCATAAACCGTCCCATCAAGGGCAACCAATAATTATCTTCACAACAAGTCCCAACAAGGGAAAACAATAACATTTCATCTGTAATATATCTCAAAATAATCATTTTTCAACGACTCACGGTCATACTAGACGCCGGTGTATGGATGCTCGTCACCACGACCCATACACCGCACTCGATCACATAACACATAACACATAATCCTATTCCCTCAAGCTAGGATAGAACAAACACTTACCTCGAATGCTTATGAACAATTCAATCCTGTGGAAATGTCTCTTTCTTTCAAATTTGTCTCCAATCCAATCGTATCTATACACAATTGATTTAATATCATCAATACTACTCAACAAACTAATTCTTAAGACCAAATACAACTTTTACAACATTCTGCCCGGAATAGTGAATTTCAACCCCGGGCCCACATGGTCGGAATTCGGGGTTAGGACCAAAATCCGGTTACCCATCCCCCCACGAGTTCATGTATATAATTTGTTTCAAAATCGGACCTCAATTCGAGGTCCAATTTCCCAATTTATGAAAAACCTATTTTCTAACAAAAACAAGAATTCTACCATGAAAATCTTTGATTTCTTATGAAAAACATGATTAATGATGTTAGGAATTGAAAGAATTAAGTAAAAAGTGACTTACAATCGTTTTGATGAAGAAGAAATCCGTGAAGAATCGCAAATGGGTGTTTTTGTTTTGTAAAAAGTGAAGAAATGACTGAAATTCGTGTTTTACGGGTCTCTGTGTTCGCATTTGCGAACATGGGTTCGCAATTGCGAACCCCGACCAATTTCTGGAGTTTGAAAAATAAGCTAAGGCTGGGAAGTTCACATTTGCGAACATTTGTTCGCATTTGCGATCATTGGCAGACAAAGGGGTGTTCGCATTTGCGAACACAGGCTGTATAAGGCAGTGTTCGCATTTGCGAACAATGGTTCGCATTTGCGAACTAAGGCAGTATGGGGAATGTTCGCATTTACGAACATTGGTTCGCATTTGCGAACATAGACAGGCTCTTGGGACTTTCGCAAATGCGAACAATTGTTCGCATTTGCGAACAAGGCTGGGTCAATGGGGCTTCGCATTTGCGATCAAGGTTCGCATTTGCGAGCCATGCCTTACACTGTCCCCTTCGCAATTGCGAGAATTACTTCGCAATTGCGAAGCCAACAGCTGGGTGAAAAACCAGCATTGCAAAAATTCAGAATTTCATCCAACGGCCTATCAAATCTTTACCCGAGCCCCCCGGGCTCCAAACCAAACATGTACACAACCTCAAAAACACATTATGAACTTGTTCGTGCGATCACATCGCCCATATCACCTCGTTTTCATCAAATCAAGCCTCAAATTCATGATTTTCATACTTTTGGTTTTCAAAACTTTCAAACTTGGGACTCAAGGTCCAAAACATCTCAAACGACATCCGAATGTCACCAAACTTTACAGAAATCACATATATAATATTTAAGACTTGTATCGGGCGTCGGAACCAAAATACGAGCCCGATACCAAGGTCAATTAATTCATTTTCCTTTAACAATTACATCAAAAACAATTTCACATAAAAATTCATAACTTGGGCTCTAGGCCTCAGAATTCGACTCCGGACACATGTCCGAGTCCCATATTTTCCTACGGACCTCTCGGGACCATCCAATCTCGGGTCCGGATCCGTTTACCAAAAATGTTGGCCGAAGTCAACCATATCAATATTAATATCATTTTTATCCAAATTTCTCATAGAATTCATATTTTCTATCACAAAATCTTTCCGGCTACATGCTCGGATCATGCACGTAAATCGAGGCAACATAGAATGAGGTTTTCAAGGCCTCAGAAGCTCGAAATGATTAATTAAATAAGTGATGACCCTTTGGGTCGTCAAAGTTGTCTTTCCTCCTTGCAATCCCTCATTGACTCTTGTAGTTCAACTTCCATTTCGCTATACAATTTCGACGTTGAAATGCTTGTAAAGTGACTTCAACCCTTCACTTTGCAATTTTTCTATCTTGACATCTTCTTTTTCCCCCGGATTAGAGTCAATATCAACCACATTTGCATTTACACCGGGTCACTCTAATTCTATATTTTTTTCGGCATCACTAATACTCATTGAGTCGGTTGGTGGATGTTCAATTCTTGAATCCTCATAGTAAAGCTCACTTTCTTCCTCGAAATTGGACTATTCTTGGCTTTTATCCGCACACTCAATTTGTTGGGCACAGTGAGCCTCAACCAAAATTTGCATTTGATCTTCCAAAGTGAGGATGTGTTCATCATTGTAATTCAAGCCTTGTTTTAAGTCCTCGAGTGCAAAGTTGTGCTTCTCCTCATTTTCAAGAATGGTCTCCAACATGAGCATTATTTTCTCATTTTGAGCATCTGAGAGTTCTTCTTGATTTTGATCAAGTGCCAAGGAATGATTTTCACTTTCAATCTCCAAGGAAGGTCCTTGGCTTTCATTCACTTTCGAGGCTTTTGGAATTAAGGTTTCGATCATTTCATCCATTTGGTAGTACAATATTTCAAGCGCCAAGTTATTTTGGAGACTATTCTCCAAAAGCTCCTCTAAGGCATTTTGCTCCTTGATGCCTTTGTCAAGTAAACACTCCAAAATAAGCTTGAACTCTCCATTTTGGCTATGCTCAACTTCTTCTACTTTCATGGCCCTATAATTCTTATCACAAAAAGTAGACTCATTATAGTAGGGGCTTGGGGAAGGGAAATGTAAGGCCCCGTAAAATTTTTATGCATAAAACCTAGTAGCTATAGTGTCATGGTCCGAATAATGTGTTAGGAATGTTCGGACCCTTGGTAGTGATTTAAGTTTCAAAAATGTAGAGAAATAATTTTTCCGAAAAAGTGTCAAATATGCGGTCAAGAATGCGACCGCAAACCTGTCATGCGGACCGCATTCTTGCCGCAAAACGTTCCAGAGAGTTGCCCAAAAATCGTGTCAAAAGTGCGGTCGATATGCGATCGCATGTCAAATCCGCGGTGCACTTTGCGACCGCAGAATCAACATGCGGTCCGCATAGTGACCGCATTCCTTAACAGAACCTGTGTAAAAATTGGGGCAATTCTGCGGTCACTATACGGACCGTATGTTGATTCTGCGGTCGCATATTCCACCGCATAATTGACCCCGGCCCAGATTTTTGTAACATTTTGACCCGATCTCTTCTTTAATATAACACCTTTCTTCTTCATTTTATCATATCATCTCACCAAAATTAGAGAGAGAAGAGAGGGTTTTTAGAGAGAGAAGTTCCTCATCTTCAAAGATTGTTCCAACTACTTAATTCCAAGGGATTCTAGGGCAAGGATTCAACTTCCCCAATATTTTCTAGGTAAAAACCCTAACTATTTTCTTTGATTTTCAGTTTTAATTGGGTAAAGAGAGGTTTGCATATAATAGCTTTTGAAAATAGAATTTTTACACTCATGCATGATTATTGAACTTGATTTCTAGTAAAAGAAGTGAGTAGAAGTAAGAGTCTTCAAGAACAAGGTTGGCAAGAGTAGGATATCTTGGGTAAGCATAAAGTAGGAGGAAAAATCATCACCAGGTATGTATGGCAAATTTTGATTCTTGTGAAATCGCCTATATGTGTGAAGTTTGTTTGTTTCGTGTTAAATTGACAAATTGTGTGAAATTCTTGATGTTGTTGTTGGATATTCAAAGTTTGTTGTTGAGTTATGAGTGATGTAAAATGAGAGTTTAATTTGGCAAAAGAATTGTGAATAATGACTATGATGGCCTATATGGCACCTTGTGGAAAACAAACGAAACAACTTGAGAATTGGTTTATTGTGGAAAGAGATGAAACACTTGAATTGTGGAAATATTGTAACATGGTTGTGATATTGAATTGAGAAGAAATTGAGAACATGAACCAATGTGTAAGTTGCCTATTTGAACTTGTTGAAATTGTGTGTAGTACCTTATCTGCTGTTTGAAATTGTTGTGTTTTCAGCTGTAAGGCGGGGTCGTGTTGCGCGCCGCAACGTGGTGAAATAAGGTGTGGGTTGGGGTGATAAGGGTGGCCGAGGTAATAAGGGTGGTCGGGGGCAATAAGGATGGAAAGCGATCGAAATCGCTATTGAAAATTGATACAAAAATCAATAATGTGTGAAATTGTGAAAGGAGACAGCAGGAGAGTTTGCAACCTGTGGGGCACCGATTGCCCCTTTGTTTGACTACTTGTGCTTTACGTGATTGATTGGTTATTGTTAAATTGGTTGATCGTAGAAAGTGCTTTGTGTGAGAATTATTTGAAATGAGGAAAATGTGGAAACATGGTTGGCCGGCTTAATTAATTGTTGATGTAATTTAATGGCTTGAGTTTACTTGGGACAAAGTTTGTCCATACATACCAGTACAATTCAAGTGTACTGACGTCCCTTTTGCCGGGGGCGCTACATTCGTGTCATGATTGTAGGTGGATCAGTAGCAGGCACTTCAGCTCATCGGCGGTAGTATCCTTCTCCTTCCACTGCCCGTTTTGGTGAGCCCCTTTCTTCCTCGGGGCCTTGTGTGGTTCATGCCACTCGGTTTAGATTTTATTTTGGTTTTTTAAGGTATAGCCGGAGCCTTGTTACCGGCAAGTATTGTATTTCCCTTTTGTATCCTAGAGGCTCTGTAGACATGTAAACTGTGGGACTCCAGTCTTATGTATATATATTGTGTTATGTCGGGCGTTGTAAAAATTGAAATCTTGTTAATGAATCACTCGTATCATTTTATTTGTTTAATGTGAAATCAATTATGATTAGTAATATATTTGGTTAATGAGAAACAGTCATCACAGGGGTAACGCGTGGGAATGAAAGGCACCCAGGTCCGCTTGACTGGGGCAACCCGGTCAGGCGCCGGTCATGTTCCTCGATTTGGGGCGTGACAGGAAAGACAAATTTGCACAATAATCCCAATGGCCATTTTGGAAACCACAATTATCACAAATACTCCAACCATGGGGTTGAGATTGTGCACACAATCTACCCCCGGGAGAATTTAAATAATTTTGCCACGAGTGTGGTCCTCCACAATAAGGACAAAGGTCATCAAAGTATGAACAACTACCATTCGACCAATTTTTATTGTACGATGCCATTTTTCAAGAATAAGAAAATAAACAAGAAACTAACAAGAAAAATTTTGACCAAGGTAAAAAAATTAATTAAACAAATATTCACAAGTTTGGACCAAAGCAATTTCGCTTACTTCTCAAACAACCTAAATTACGCCAATTTGTTCCCCGGCAATGGTTCCAATTTTGATGATGTCCAAATCCACTACTAAAAAGTAATAGACATGGTCACATCAATATAATTTACCCAACTATGTGTTGGGGTCGAATCCAACAGAGAACAATGTGTAGGCGATTAGGCATATAAGAAAATTATCGCTAGTCGCATAAAGCCAAACACTAAGGATTTTGGTTGAAAAAGTGATTATAACTAAATGAAAAAATGTAACTAACCTAGAAAGCAAGTAAAATAATCAACGGCTATAAGTATGGTTGCACCGGGAATAAATCTCAAGTAACGATCCAATGTATTTCACGATTTTATAAATATGAGCGAGTTTATGTTAATTAGCCACATAATAATTCTTAATTATCTTCTTCTGAAGACTAACAAGACTTCCTAATTGAATAATCCTAAAACATTTAGAAGATTAAGCACAGTCGGAATGGCTACAAGTAGTTCAATCCTATCCCCAGGTAGAATCTATAAAATGAGAGTTAACGCCTCAAGTTCTTGTTAATTATTCTTTTCCAACCCCGCATTATCTTTTCCAAAATTAATTCAGAGTTAATGGGTGGGTCCTAAGGTTAGATAATCCCTTTGAAAGCATTAAAGAACAAGAATAATTAAAGTAACAATAACTCACTTCAAACAAGAATAAAAATCATTCAATACATAAGCACAATTAGGTATTTAATCCACACATTAAATATGAGTATTTCTATAAACAAGATTCAAGTGCTGGAAATTAAATACTACACATTTAAATATTCCATTCAAAGCAAGGAAATGAAGAAATAAACATAAATGGGTAATCAAATCTTAACCACAAGCTTCAGTCTATAAAAACCAAGTGTGTGTGCAAAATCGTAGCTTCCACAAATGTTCTCTCTAGTTCTATCAACTGAAAATAAGTCAAAGATCTATAAAAGATGTGTTTGGACGAATATAAAAATGATTTGGGGATTACAAACATGAAATTCCCCATACCTGAAGCACTGTTTTCGCATCTACGAAAAAATAGCCGAAGATGCGATTTCGCAAAGGCGGATACATTAGTGCAGAAGCGGAAATTTTGTAATAGTGCCGGAGAACGTAGAAGCGGACAATTAAGCTCTTCTGCGCCTCCACAAACAATAATTCAACCGCAAAAGCGGTTCCTGCCTTATCATCCAAATCCGCAGAAGCGGTTCTTCAATCGCTGAAGCGAAAGTAGCTTCTGCGGCCATTCCTCCGCAGAAGCAGAATTCACTGGAAGTTTTTGGGATGATTTCACTTTCTTTTTGCTCAATTCCACTTCAATTCAATTCAAACCACTTCGTAGCATCATTTACCTAAAAATCTAACAATAACCACCATAAAAAACCTCATTTTATAATTAAATGGACATAAATCTAAGGAAAAGAGGCTAGAATGAGTGGTAAAATGATCACTCATCAAGGACTAAGACTGAATACGTGGTGTTCAAGTTCAGCAGCATGCCAGGTGAAGCTTACGTGGACGTAAGGTTTGACTCGCAAGTCATTCCCAAGAAAGAGAGCTTCAAGTACCTCAAGTCGATTATTCAAGGGGATTGGATATTGACGAGGATGTGACGCACCATGTAAGAGTGGGGTGGATGAAATTGAGGCTAGCGTCTGGTGTTCTGTATGACAGGAAGGGGCTTCCGGAACTTAAATGAAAGTTCTATAGAATGGTGGTTAGGCCAGCCATGTTGTATGGTGCAGAGTGTTGGCCATTGAAGAATTCCAATATCCAGAAGATGAAAATTATAGAGATGAGGATGCTGAGATGGATGTGCGAACACACTAAGCTAGATAAGATTAGGAATGACGATATTGAGGGGAAGGTGGGTATGGCTCCCATGGAAGACAAGATGCGGGAAGTTAGGCTTAGATGGTTCGGGCACGTGAGGAGGAGAAGCCTGGATGCACCGGTGAGGAGGTGTGAATGGCTGGCCTTGACGGGTATAAGGAGAGGTATAGGGCGACCTAAGAAATATTGGGGAGAGATGATCAGGCAGGACATGGTGTAGATGCAGATTTCTAAGGACATGGCCCTTGATAGAAAGTTGTGGAGGTCGAGCACTATGGTTATAGGTTAGGAGGCAGGAGGCTAGTGTGATAGTGTCTTGCTTTAGGCTGCTAGGGGATCTAGTTGTGTTCTTAATACTTCTTTAGGGTCAAAATGTTAGGCTATAGTAGGTTTAGCGGGCCTGTATGTACATATTATTCCCTTGTGTATGTAGTATTGTGCCGTTATTGATGTTTAGTGTTAATATTTTTTCCCTTATTTTCTCGTTATTGCGTTGTAGGTGTTATATGTTAGGATTCCTTTGCTGCTACTGATACATTATCTCTTTCTTTCTTGAGCCGATGGTCTACCGGAAATAGCCTCTCTACTCCTCCGGAGTAGGAGTAAATTCTTCGTACACACCACCCTCCTCAGACCCCACATGTGGGATCTCACTGGGTTGTTGTTGTTGTTACACTTAAAAATCTCAGCATTTCCTTTACTAAGGGAAATTTCAGAATATCTATATTTCATTTCCCAGTAGCAATTTTTTGAAGGCCCAACATTTGCTTTACATGGAGATGCTTCTTGTATCTATGCATTTCCTTTCCTGTTTTGAGGCTTTGAAGGCTATGCAATTACCTTCGTTGCCGAAGGAATATGCTTCTTAGTAGTTGATTTCTTCCTCATGTTACCTACATACAAATATGTAATGCGCATTTAATAATTTAAAACTTATGATCGGAAGAAGAAAAATAAGCCCCAAGTCCACTAAAAATTGATGATCGAGAGACAATCGACCACATGTTTATCAATAAATATTAGGTCGCCAGTTACGATGAAATTTTAAAGAGAGAGCACAAAGGTAGTTCAAGAAGCAAATATAACCACCCACACCATATAAGATATAGTTATACAACCCACTCGATCTTAAACATGCACATGAACAAATCACCCTACAAAGCTCGAATCACAAATTTATGAAACAAAAAAATGGGATTACCAAAACTGACACGTTCTGAGCAAAAATACAGTATTTGTTGGGTCTATAGAGACGATTTCACCCAAAATCGAAGCTTGATTCTTGTCCCTTCCCGCCGAAAACCACTGTGGTCAAGGGGGTTAAGTGAGAGAGAAGAGAGAAGAGAGATGAGAGAGAATTTGGGCGAAAAAATTAGGGAGAATTATTATTATATTTTAAATCTTATAGGTGACCCACATGTTTTGAAAATATTAAAAAGGCCTTATGCACCTTAACCCACCCATTTAATAATTTTCCAACCCAAAAAAATTTTGAAAGAAAAAAGCAGGTACTGCCTGTTGAAGAATAAAGGTTTTAACTTATTGGGTGCGCTATACTTTAGCGCATGTATTTTGTGCTATACACGACAGCTCAAAATATTGACTATAGAACATATATTGCTTAACGGGGTGACTGATCGTTAAATTGTAGCACATGATTTTACATGTGAAATGTATAAAATGGTTGTCATTTCTTTTTTTATATCTTGAGTCCAAAAAATTATTACTATCTACTCCCTCTGTACACTTTTACTTAGTATATATACTAAAAATAGATTTTTTATTTTTACTTGTCGCATATTAAGAGAGGATAATTTTTATCCTATTATAATCTATTATTTATTATTTATTTTAAATTATGTTCTCAAATAAAATCAAATATGCATCAATTAATATAAATATCATGATAAATTATGCACTTTATTTATTTAATATTTTAAGAGACGTGGAAAATGTATGTAAGTAAAACGTTCACTGAGCGAGTAGGTTCCGGGGGCAACGTAGGCCTTGGACTTAGGTCTTACCTCTTTTGCCTCGTAAGTTACGCTTCACAGTATCAAACACTATGTTTTCTTCTAAGAAAAGCCAAAACACTAGTAATGACTTAGAGTCCACTTGGCTTAGTTGATTTAGAGTAGTTGATAAGTATTAAGTGATGAAAAAGACTTTTATGTGCTAAAGCTGATTTAAAAAATAAGCAGTTACGCGTTTGGATAAAAGTGTTAAAATTAATAATAAGCAACTAAAGAACCGGGTATAAGAAAGTTTTGTTCTAAAAACAAATATTCTTGGAATAGAATAGTAAATATTTTTGTAAAACCTAAAGTGGTTATAAGCTAACATTTGATAAGTTGGGAGAGACCAACTTATACCTTTAGACTTATTTTTGGCTTATAAATAATTAACTTATAAGCATTTTTAATTATAACAAATGTATACATAAGTCAAAAAAACTGCTTATAAAGGCGTTTCACAAACTATATATTAAGTGGCTGTCACTCTACCCTCTTAGGATTTAGATTGCTCCATCACCGTATCATTTTTGCTCAATTGTTAAAGATCAGTCATGGCAGCTAAGCGCCAGACGCGAAGTGGTGAAGGCTCTTCCATTTGGAATTCTTCTACTAACATTACTCAACCAAAGTTCTTCAAGATTATATTATCCCAACATGAATGCAGCCGTCTGGTCAGTGCTTTGTTCCTCCTTTAATTTCTTTTCATTCTGCTGTTTTCAATATTGATTCATGGACTGCTTCAGATTTTCTTGTTACTGTAACTGTACCATCCCTCGTTATTATGTATGTGTGTGTGTTTGGGGGTGGAGGTGGGGGTTTCTAACTCACCTTAAAGAGTAGCTCATGAAGTGATTAGACCCTGTCATTGGTCATATTCATACCATTTAGGCACCTCTAGTGTTTACCACTATTTAGGCATATTACTAAAAATAGATTGATATATGTTGTGGATTTATTGGAGAGTGAAGAATGGAATGAATAGAATGATTAAATTACCTCTTGGACAAGAGAAGTCCGGCCCAACTTGGTCTGTGTTTCCTAAGCAGGCTAAGAACATAGAACCCCCTCTCTTCATTTCCTTGGACCCATTCCCCCAATCAATGTGGAACAATATGTAACATTCCTTGCTCACCTAATGCTAAACATTTGGAGCTTGAACATATAACAAGGTCCAACATTTGATGTACCAAATATAAAAGGATGGTTTTTAATCTGATACCATGTAAAAAAGAAGGGACCTTTGGCCTAATTCTGCAAAAGATAGCTCATGAGCTGAAAATTGTGGAGATCAACAATTTATTCTCTTAACATGTGGAACAATCTAACATATGTCTAACCAAATACTGAGTACGTGGGCATCTATTGCCAATTAAACAGATTTGCCACTGTCTTGATTCCGAGATGTATGAAACTGAGTGCGTATTTCCTTTGCGCGTAGAGGATTCCAGAAGACTTTGCGAGCAGATATTGCAAGAACATGCTAAACCCTGTGTATCTTGATGTTCCCAGTGGAGAAGTATGGGAGGTTGAAGTGGTTCATTCTCAAGGCCAAATTTATCTTTGCATTGGATGGCAAGATTTCAGTGACTTCTATTCAATAAGCTGTGGCCACTTTTTGATGTTTTAATGTTCCCATTTTAATGTCACTATATTTGATTTGAGTGCTTCAGAAATTGAATATCCTACAAAAGAGATTGAGTCAGATGATTCCATATATATTTCGGATGTGGTTGAGCATCCTGTTGGAAATCTGAGCCATGGTCACTTTGGCCAGGAGAGAAAAAGAAAAAGACAAGATGGGCAAGAAGAGGATGATATTCCAGTTATCGTTCACAATAAAGTAATCAAGGAAGAAAAGTCTCGAGGGAATGTGGTTTCACTAGGTAAGAATGCATCTTATAATCTGGTTTATTCGCTATGAACAGAATGAAATCAGTCATTGTGTTACATTATAATTGGGTAGTAATACTTCTCTTTTGGATATCTGTTTCAAGAAAAAAACGAAGGCTGTAGGGAGTAGGAGGAACAATCCAACATTGTTACCAGTAAGAGGAACGCAGCGAGGGACGAAGAGAGAGCTGAAACCTATCTAAGAGCGAAAGCTTTTAAATCTAAGAACCCATTCATTTTATCTTTTATGCATCCATCTTATGTCACGAGACCACACAGTCGGGTGAGCTTTCAAACTTTGTGGAATTCCAGATATGTGATCTGTTTTTATTCACTCCATACATATGCATAACTTTAAACTCAATTTATAATTGATCTTTTTTGGCAGTCCATATCAATGAAATTTGCTCGGAAGTATTTCATGCAGAACTGTGGCAAGTTAGTGCTTCGTGTTCCAGGAATTGGATTTTGGACTGTCAAATGTACTTTACGAACGGCAAATGCTAAAATTACTTGTGGATGGAAGGAAGTCGTGCTAGACAATAAGTTAAAATCTAGTGATGTTTGTGTCCTCGAAGTGATTAAAGACTCTAAGCACTTATTGATAGATGTCACCATATTTCCAGGGGTTTCTGATAGTACAACGAGTCTATCAACCCTGAGCCTTCAGTTCCATGTTCCCCAGCCTATCAAAGAGCAAAAACTTTTACATATGAAAATCCATTCTTCATATATCCTATGCAGCCATCATATGTTTCTGGCCCTTCATTGGTAAGATGCTTACTCTCTGATGTTCTAGCGAGCTTTCATCATTTTATGTCCAAAAACGCTAATCTGTGACAAAGACACTATTAAATGATGAATCTTTTGGTCTAAATGATGAAGTATCATTCATTTTACAGACCATATCACGGGTGATTGCTAGTAAATTTTTCCCCACTAGATATAGCGATGTGGTGCTTCAAGTTCCAAACAAGAGATCATGGGCTTTGAATTGCACTGTTGGAACAAAAAATGGTAGGTTGAATTCAGGTTGGTAGAAGTTTGTGCAGGAGAATAACATAAAAGTAGGTGATGTTTGTGTCTTCAAACAGGTTAGTAGAACCAAATTTTTATTCAATGTCTACATATTTCATGCAGTCGAAGGTGTGTGAGATAGTCCTACTAGTTTAAGATTCTGACTTTAATGTATACTTTATCAATTTACTTTTTGTGTTTCTGCTCTTTTGCAAAGGGGAGTATTCTTCCCAACATAAATTGAAGCAATATCTTTCACCCGAAGCATGTAAAAGAGTTTCTTATTTTGTAATAGGTATTCATCTTCTATATTTTTTTCCTCGTGACTTCTTGTTTAGAGTTGAGTATATTATGGCCAATGTTATAAAGAGGCAGGCAACATGTATCCCCTCCTTCATGTATTTAGAGTTGAGTATATTATGGCCAATGTTATAAGGAGGTAGGCAACACGTATCCCCCCCTTCATGTATTTTGTTTTAGATATTAATGTTCGAAGAAGGGATCAAAACTCTAACCCCAGGGCACCTAGACGTTGATTCCAGAAATTAAAGAACCTTTCTAATGGTTGACTTTGATGATTTCAACATTTTGGATTCTAAATAAACATATATATGGTTGACTTGATCCTGAACTGCATTGATGAAGACAAGAAAACACATTTTGGATGTTACTGGAACTGTACCATCCCTCGTTATTATGTATGTGTGTGTGTGTGGTGGGGATGGGGGTGGGGTTTCTAATTCTCCTTAAAGAGTAGCTCATGAAGTGAGGATGTTCCAAGATTTTGTAAGAATAAAAGACCCATTCCCCCAATAAGATAAAATCTAGTGATGTTTGTGTCCTCGAAGTGATTAAAGACACTAAGCACTTATTGATAGATGTCACCATATTTCCAGGGGTTTCTGATAGTACAAACGAGTCTATCAACCCTGAGCCTTCAGTTCTATGTTCCCCAGCCTATCAAAGAGCAAAAGCTTTTACATCTGAAAATCCATTCTTCATATATCCTATGCAGCCATCATATGTTTCTGGCCCTTCATCGGTAAGATGCTTACTCTCTGAAGATCTAGCGAGCTTCCATCCTTTTATGTCCAAAAAACGCTAATCTGTGACAAAGAAACTATTAAATGATGAATCTTTTGGTCTAAATGATGAAGTATCTTTCATTTTACCTACCATATCACGGGTGATTTCTAGTAAATTTTTCCACACTAGATATAGCGATGTGGTGCTTCAAGTTCCAAACAAGAGATCATGGGCTTTGAATTTCACTGCTGGAACAAAAAATGGTAGGTTGAATTCAGGTTGGAAGAAGTTTGTGCAGGACAATAACATAAAAGTAGGTGATGTTTGTGTCTTCGAACAGGTTAGTAGAACCAAATTTTTATTCAATGTCTACATATTTCTTGCAGTCGAAGGTGTGTGAGATAGTCCTACTTGTTTAAGATTCTGACTTCAATGTATACTTTATCAATTTGCTTTTTGTGTTTCTGCTCTTTTGCAAAGGGGAGTATTCCTCCCAACATAAATTGAAGCAATATCTTTCACCCGAAACATGTAAAAGAGTTTCTTATTTTGTGATAGGTATTAATCTTCTATATATTTTTTCCTCATGACTTCTTGTTTAGAGTTGAGTATATTATGGCAAATGTTATAAGGAGTTAGGCAACACGTATCCCCTCCTTCATGTATTTAGTTTTGGATATTAATGTTCAAAGTAGGGCTCAAAACCCTAACCCCAAGGCACCTAGACGTTGATTCCAGAAATTAAAGAACCTTTCTAATGGTTGAATTCGATGATTTCACCATTTTGGATACGTATGTATGGTCGACTTGATCCTGAACTGCATTGATAAAGACAAGCAAAGACATTTTGCATGTAATATGAAAGATACCTAGTTGTACATAAAGTTTCTTGTTTGTGAAATCTATTCACGGTCATAACTCATGAGGAGAAAGAAGGATCCGAGTAGGAACATAAATTTAACGTGAGTTATAGAAGAGCTGGTTATTATTATTCTATTCTTGTATCTTGGTTCCACTGTGATTGATAAGCTCATAGCATATTGTTGGGATGATACTTCTAGAACTTGGAAAGCGGCTCTCTTCTTTGAGGCATTTTCTTTTTCTGGGGTAGCCGGATGGTGCAAAGTGAGGTTTACTAGTATGGCATGGTATTATGTACTTCTCCATGGGCATGATGATTCACTTGTGGTACTATACATCAAATTGTGCTCGGTTGATGGTTTTGAGCATGGTGGCTTGAGGTGTCTCAGGTGAACTAGTGTCTGAATATGGTCGTGCATGACATCTAAGTTACGTGGAGGTATGACCTCGTGGTTAGATTCGGGTGTCCTATTTCTATGATGTGAGACAGGTTCTCGGCCTTCTGTTGTGGCAGTACTAGTGAGCTTGTGGTACAACTCTTTCATTTGATTCATTTTCATGAATTTAGTACACTTGGACTGTTGCTTATTGGCACGCGTGTTGTGCGAGTTGTGGCTTAGTCATGTAATGGTGTGTCATTTCACCAGAGTAGTGTGTTGGATTAGAAGAGATCAGAGGGATCATTAATGAATACAAACATATTTGATTTTAGCATGTTGGAAGGAAAATATCGAGCTTCGACTCAGAAATTTGATGTAGCGTTTTCCAAAGGAAAAGTGGCTTCATGAATGATTGATATGGGAAATGGTTATGGCTTACCACGTGATCTAGTTATCATTGGCAGTATATAAAATTGTTGTGATGAGACTTTAGTTAATAAAAGTTTTTCTATCGGTATTCAGGTGTTGTGTGCAACTGTTGTGAATAGAAGCTAACCCAACAAGCGTTTGAGTTATGTGGTCTATCATGTAATTGCACTAGAGGTTGCATCGGTTATTACAGCGGGTTTGGGCTTGTTCTGAATATAGATGTGAGGTTCTGACCTTGTGTATGATTTTGGAAATGGAAATGTGGTTCTATGGTTTATGGACTAGATGGATTTGGAAATTTCAGCTATGATGTGTTATCGAACCTATGCAAGATAGGGTGGCGTGGGATCACCCCGGGTATATGGATGGTAAGGTTATTCAGCTATTGGTTGGCTTCTACGACAACTCTGGTATGCTCGAGGACGAGCGTTTGTTTATGTTGGGGAGGATGTGATGACCCAACATTTCGTCTCATATGTTACGCTCCATTTTCCTCAATTCCACATAGTTTATGATTTATTATTCGTATCTTACGTGATCGAGTTGATTTGGAGTGGTTATGATAAGAAATGGGACACTTAGTCTCTTTTAAGAAGGCTTAAGTTGGAAAAGTCAAACAGATGTTGACTTATGAGTTATATGGTTTGGATGTGAATTCTGGTGGTTGGGATAGCTCCGGAATGTGATTTGTGACTTAGGAGTGTGATCAGAATTAATTTTGGAGGTTCCGTGTTGAAATAGGCTTGATTTGGCGAAGTTAGTATTTTGGTAAAATTCTGGTTGATAGGTAAGATTTTGATTTGAGGGTCAGAATAGAATTTTTACAATTTCTATAGCTTCATTAGGAGATTTTGGATGTGTGTACAAAATTTCAGATCATTCGGAGGTGTTTTGGTTGGGTTTTTGATCGTATGTGTGTCTCGAAAGATTTTGATGAACTTAAGCTTGAATTTGGTGTAATTTGATGGTTTAGGTGATAATTGTTGTGTTTTGAGAATAGAAACAAGTTTGAATAACGTTATAAGATATGTTAGTGTTTTTGGTTGTGGTCCCGAGTTGGCCTCGAGGTGATTTCGAATGCATAATAGGAACTTTTGAAGTTGGAAAATACCATAATAGACGAAAGTTGTAAATAAGTTCGCACAACACCTCACTTTAAACGATCATATCTGAAGTTATATAAAGAGTTGGATGATGCACAACCTATCACATTAAATCTCTTCGAGTATAGTTTCAAACGCAACAAACCGTTCATCATTTGGAGGTATATATAGAAAGTTATAACCATTTTCGCATCAGCGCCCTGTGTAGCGCTGGGTGCTAGCCGTGGCGCCCGAAATTTTGAGTTACTGGATCCAGCGCCCAGCGCCACCTGTTGCGCCCGAAACAGCCTATAATACTCATTACGAGGTTCATTCTTACCCATTTATTTTGGATGAACTTTGAGGTCTTCTTCCATCCTCTCAAGACCTTCAACTCCCCCAATCTTCAAGCTAAGCAATATCCATTATCTTGGTGTGAAATTCCATCATTTATATACTATTATTGATGAAATCCTCTCATAAAACACTTAGATTTTCAAGAAATTTCTTTAAGAACTCAAAGGAGGGTTTTGCAAGATTTTTTCCAAAAGGTAAATCATACACCTCAAACTTACATATATGGATATATTACGGGAATATGAGTATTTAGGTTTGAATTATAACCTTGAATCTTTGTATTGTCTTGCTAGTTTAGTTATAAATTGAAATTTTAGGGTATAAGTTGAACCTTTCATGTATGAGTTGAATTTTTAGAATATAAGTTGAACCTTTTAGGATATGAGTTGAACTTGTTGGCTATAAATTGAAGCTTTTATGTATGAGTTGAATTTTTAGGATATGAATTGAACCTTTTAGGATATGAGTTGAACTTTTAGGATATAAATTGAACCTTTAGCATATGTATTGAACGTTTAGGATATAAATTAAACCTTTAGCATATGTATTGAACCTTTAGTATATGACTTGAACTTTTAGTTTATGTTTAAACTCGTAGGATATGAATGTAACTTTTAGTTTTTAGGTTTTGTTCTTATGAATTGAACTTTTAGGATATAAGTTGAACCTTTTATGTATGAGTTGAATTTTTAGAATATAAGTTGAACATTTTAGGATAAGAGTTGAACTTGTAGGATATAAATTGAAGCTTTTATGTATGAGTTGAATTTTTAGGATATGAATTAAACCTTTTAGGATATGAGTTGAACTTTTAGGATCTAAATGAACCTTTAGCATATTTATTGAAGTAAGGAGGGTCGAGCCTCGATTACATACATGTAAGTTGTTTTACTTTTCATTAAGTATTTTGATTTAATTTCATATAAATTTTGACTAGAACCTTTAGGATATGACTAGAACCTTTAGGATATGAATCGAAGTTGTATGATATGAATTGGAATTTTAGTTTATGAATTGGAATTTTAGCATATGAAATTGTGATTTTAGGATATGACATGAATTTTTGTTTATGAATTGGAATTTTAGATTGTTAATTGAATTATTTATATCTATGAGTTGAACGTTTAGGATATGAATTATAATTTTGGTTTATGTACTCAAATTTTATGGTAAGCAACCCCCACTTCGAACCGAGAGGTTGTGAGTTCGAGTCTCCCCAAGAGCAAGGTGGGAAGTTCTTGGAGGGAAGGATGCGGGGGTCTATTTGGAAACAGCCTCTCTATCTCAGGGTAGGGGTAAGGTCTGCGTACACACTACCCTCCCCAGACCCCACTAAGTGGGATTATACTGGGTTGTTGTTGTTGTTGTTGTTGTACTCAAATTTTAGATCGCGGGAGGATTTTGTAAAAGGGGTTGATGGTAATATTAGACATGAAAAGGAACTTCAACCAAAAATAACTAAGACACAATATTAGTATCTGGTAGAGTGAGCCTTTAATTGTTCTTCTCATTAGCGACAACGATGATGAGAATCAAGAACATGTGTTTCAAATAGTTATGGTGTAGGTAGGAGTTTAACATTACCTAAGTAGATAAAAGAAGAGGTAATAGAGGAATTATATACTTCAATTTCCCTAGAGGAATAAGAGTTTAATTGGGAGGGACAACGGTGATGGTGATGGAATATTTTCCGTTGATCATGGTAGTTTCGATAAAACGTGGATCATAAGACTCTATGATGACAGAGATCATAGGAAATTTTGTTCTTAACTTTGTTCCAAGTCTGATACGTACAAGCTTAGTGAGTTATTGGTGATATATTATTTGCATTCAGACAATGATTTGTCTAACAAAAGTATGGAAATGTTAATCAAAAGAACCGAGAAAAATATTTTAGCTTCCATTATTTTGATTAACATTTCCATACTTTTGACAGACAAATCATTTTCTGAATCCGAAGAATATATCACCACTATCCCACTAAGTTTGAATGGATAAGGCTTGGAAGAAAGTTAAGAACAAAACTTCCTATGATCTTTGTCATCATAGAGTTTTATGATCCCCGTTTTATCGTAACTGCCATGACCAACGGAAAATATTCCATCACCATCACCCTAGTCTTTCTCAATTAAACTTCATTTCTTCTTGGAAAATAAAGTAGAGAATTGCTTAACAATCTTTCTTTTATCTACTTAGAAAATGTTAAAATTCATGCCTATATCATCTTTAGTTGAATCACATGTCATTGCAGTCTCAAGATCATCGTCGCTATCGAGAACAACAATTGATCAAAAGACACATCCTGTCAGCTACTGTATCCAAGTTATTCTCTGTATCCAAGTTCATTCCGAGTAATAGTACCATGAAGATAATCACCTAAGCCACCAGACAGCTTTATGATGCCAATGAAGCAAGATGAGCGATTCAATGAAACTCGTATTGTAAAGAAGAAGAAAGAGACTGATTCAGAAAGGTGGGTCGAGGGTCGAGCCTAGACTATACATGTATGTTTTTTACTTATCATTAAGTATTTTGATTTACTTTTATATAAATTTTGAATTACTAATTCAATATAATTTTTCTTATAGGTTCGCTTCACAGCTGCTGTGGGGGAATCCATAGGCAGTCAACCACCAAACGAGTGGGCAAAGGCAATCCAACTTTTGAATGAGAATGCTAAATGAACATTCCTTGACTACTTTATATACTTTGAGCTAGACATAGAACTAGTTTTCAAATAAGCTTGTAATAAACGTTAACTTAGTTTTGTCAGCTTAATGTTATTTAATGTGACAAATGAACTACTTTTATATTTTGTTGCCTTTTAGTGTTGTTGTTGTTGTGTTGGCATAAAATGCCTATTTAGGATATTTGGTATAAGCTGGCAGGTGGTGTCGCAGCCAAAACAGGCAGTTTATGCCAAAAATATACCAAAAAAGTGACCTACTTTGGTCTACAGTTGGTCGCTATTCACTTAAAAAAATAAAATTTCTTGTGATATAGCGACCAAAGTTGGTCGCTAAAGTTTAAAAAATAAATTAAATTCATGTATTTAGTGCAACGACCCGACCGGTCGTTTTGAGTACTAGCGCTCCGTTCAGCAGTCGGAGGCCATGAACAGCTTCATTTCATGTATGGTGACTAGTACGTGTGGTCGGAATTTAATTTCGGGGAGTTCGGAGTTGATTTGGGAAGAGAATACTCATTTGAGAAGCTAAAAGTTGAAAGAATAAACTAGGATTGTAATTTTTAGTAAACGACCTCGAAATCGGGATCTGAAGGTACCAACTGGTTCGTATGATGATTTCATACTTGGGCGTATGCCCGATTCGAGTTTTGGATAACCCGGGAGTGTTTTGGCACCTATTGTGGGAGTTAGCATTTTTGAAGAAATTTCTTAAGTTTGGTTTGAAGTGCATTTTAGCGTTATCGATATCGGTTTGGGATTCTGAGAATGGGAGTAGCTCCATATGGTGATTCTAGAGTTGGGAGCACGATCGGAAGTGTTTCGGAGGTCCGTATACCAATTTGAAGCCACTTGGCTAAAGATATAGAGTTGAAGGTTTTTGGGGAGTTTGACTTTATTATATCGGGGACGAAATCGAATTCTGGAAGTTTGGTGTAACGACCCGGCCCATCGTTACGAGAATCACCACCCCGTTATGTTGTAAATACATGTTTTATGATTTTATATCAATGTTAAAGTCTATCGGGTGAGTTAGGAGTGAATTGGATTGAAAATGAGGCATATAGCCTTTGTGAAGGAAACTTGAATAAGGAAAGTCAACCCAGAGTTGACTATTTGGTTAGAGGGCTCGGAATCGGATTCTAATGATTCGGTTAGTTCCGGGAGGTGATTTGTCACTTAGGGGAGCGATCGGAATTGAATTTGGAGGCCCGGTGTAGAAATAGGCTTGAATTGGCTAAGGTTGAATTTTGGCGAAATCCAAACGGTAGGCGAGATTTTGATACGGGGGTCGGAATGGAATTCCGACAGTTGTAGTAGCTTCGTTAGGTGATTTTGGATGTGCCTGCAAAATTTCAGGTCATTCGGACGTCGTTTGGTCGGGTTTTTGATTTAATGTGTAATTTGGAATGTTTTAAGGAATTTAGGCTTGAATTCGATGCGAATTATGGGTTTTGATGTTGTTAGACGTGTTTTGAGGATTTGGAGCAAGTTCGAATAAGGTATTAAGATGTGTTGGTATGTTTGGATGAGGTCCCGGGGGCCTCGGGGTGTTTTCGGATGGTTAAACGGGAGAAAATTGTGGAAAAATTGCAGGTTGGGATCCTGCTTCTGTTGTTTCCGCTCCTGCGGAATTTTGGACGCAGGAGCGAGTCCGCAGAAGCGGACGAGATGCGCAGGAGCGGCTGGTTACGCAGAAGCGGAAGTCATTCCGCTGAAGCGGCATCGCTGGTGCGAGCCAGTGATCGCAGAAGCGGACGGGGAGAAAATGGGCATGGTCCGCAGAAGCGGACATTTGACCGCTTGGGCGAGAGCGCAGAAGCGGAAAATGGTGCGCAGAGGCGGATGTTTCCGCAGAAGCGGAAGTTCTTTGCAGAAGCGGGCCCGCTTAAGTGGCCCTTTGCTCGCAGAAGCGGATATGGCCGGCCAGGCCTGGAACCGCTGAAGCGACCCTTTGGTCGCGGATACGTGTGCGTAGGAGCGGAAAATATTCCGCAGAAGCGAAAATCGCTGTAAGTAAGTGTATCAGAAGTTAGAAAAAATTTCAGAACATTTCACACATTTTGGGTCTCGGCTTTAGAGGCGATTTGGGCGATTTTGAAGAGAAATTCAAGGGAAATCATCAGGTAATCATCTATGGACTTAAACTGTGATTAGTATTGGTAATATTATGCAATTATATCATGAAAATGGAGGAATTTGGGGTAAATTATGAAGGATTTAACCCTAGGCTTGAACTTTAGAAAATCAAGGTTTTGAATGGGCAAATGGAGTCCGAATTTGGTAAAATTGATATGCTTAGACTCGTATTGAGATGAGGGTTCCGAATATGTGACTTTCGTGATTTTTCGACAAGCGTACCGAAAGTCGGGTTTTGACAACTTTGGGAATTTTGATGTAAATTGAGTTATATTGATTGGGTGTCGTCCCATTGGCCTAATTTGTTGTATTTCTACTGTATTTGATCAGATTCTACGCGTGCGGAGCTTGATTCTCGTGGCAAGGGCATTGCGGAGTAGTCGTCGCGCCGTATTGAGGTGAGTAATAGATGTGGGTGATGACCGGCGGGTTCGAAACCCCGGTATACCACTTTGTGACGCTGTATAGCGGCGAGACACACACACTCTTGAGAGTGCGGGGTCGATCATGAACTGGAGACAATAGATTAGTCCAACCTGTTGATACTATATTATTGGCTATTCTCGAGCCGTTGAACCTCCTTCTCGGATGGTTGCATATTATATATTGTGATAATGGCCACTCTTGAGCCGAGGAACCCCCTTCTTGGGCGGTTGAGTATACATGTGGGCCGTGAGCCGGTTATTGGATCCCGCGAGGATCGTTATCATTGTCTTATCATATAGACATGCTAGTTTACTACTAGTCCGCAGCTATTTTTGTTATCATGCCAATTCCAATCTCTGGAACTTGACATTACTGTTTTCCAATTGAAAAATGATAAAAGAGTTTTCAAAAACTATTTTGAGCCTGCGAGGCTGTATCTGCATATTAGCTGACTAGTAGTGGATCGGGCTGCACGCCGCAGCAGGATATATGTTGGATCGGACTGCACGCCGCGAGAATATCTCTATGAGATGTGCTTGGGCTGTAGGAGCCCCTCTGGAGTCTGAACCCCCACGGTGAGCACGGGTACCCAAAAATTGGAGTCGGGCTACGCGCCGTAGCGGTCATATCATGCATTGCATTGCATTTAGCTACATCTGCTAGTCTGTTATGCTATTTATTGGTATTTGTTGGAACAGGTACGGTGAAGATTGATTCTATGACAGGGGTAGCTGATTATAGCTTTATGCGGATTTCTTATCTGCGTTGTCTTACCCTTGTTTATTACCACCGAGTCTGGCAGGTACTCATTTTACTCCCTGCACCTTGTGTGCGGATCCGGGTACCTCTCAGCAGTGATCCAGTAGCTGTGCGAAGCGACGTTTGTGGACAGTCGAGGTAGCTGCCAGCGTTCGCAGGACCTGATTCTCCAGTTTGTCTGTATTTTTGTTCTAATCATCCCACACTTGTGCACAGTTATATTCACTATTTACACTTTGTATATTCTGTAGGGGCTCATGACACTTGACCCTTCGGTCTATGGGAGTTGGCACGTGTTGGGACTTGGTTCCCTGTTTTTAATATATCTATCACTGTTATGCTTAAATTGGATAAAGTGAGCTTGTCGCTCCGTGATTGTTGTTGATTGGTCGGGCTGGCCTAGCAGTGTGCTGGGCGCCATTACGATCGGATTTGGGGTCGTGACAAGTTGGTATCAGAGCCTAGGTTTACTAGGCCTCATGAGTCTTGAGCCGGTTAGTAGAGTCTTGTGGATCGGTACGGGGACGCTCGTACTTATCCTCGGGAGGCTGCGAACCTTTAGAAAACACTTCACATTTCTTGGAATTCTTATCGTGCGCACTTGATTCATCTTGAGATATAATTTTTGAAATTCCTTCCACACGTACGTGTACGCATCGAGCGCTCAGTAATGTAATTGCCTTATGGCTTGTGATTTCCTCGAACGAGGGGCGAGATATAATCTCCATGAGTTCATGTTGGGCCAGTCAGGATGACTTGAGGCTAGACCTTGTTTATGACTTGAGCATTGAGGTGCTGATTTTGTGAGTGGTGGCAATAGATAATGTACTGAGGGTTTGAAATCCCGTATCTTTGCACTATACAGTGTTGTGCTGAGATGGAATACGCGTCAAGTGACGAGCGTAATGGTATTGTGACTGGGGATTTGGACTTGATCCTTCCCAATTGATAAATTACTGTGTAAAGTGACTGAGACTAGGCTTATATCTATGTACTTGGGCTAGTAGCCATGTTTGGGGCCTTGTGCCGATCTGTAGAGTATTAGGGAGGCTTACTAATGGATGAGTTGTTAATTGTTCGACTCTTATCTAAACTGTTGTGTAGCCCCGAGCTATGGGCGTGGTGAATATTTATCATATCTTGTAATTGGAAGGTAAAATGCCTTATGTGTAGTGCAACAAGTTTAAACTCAGGAAGACTAAAGTGATTTTGCTATGTGTATCCTGGTGGAAGGTATTGTGATGAAATGCTAAATTGAGGCGAGGTAGGTGGATTGATTCTCATGTGTAATTGAAAGGTAGTTGATATGTGTTATGATTCGAGCAGGTACAACGCATGTTCATGTACCAATTATGATAATATGAATTGTGTAGTATTGAGATTGAATGTTGTTGAAATCCATTGTGATGTCTTGTTGAGCTGTGAATGTATTGCTAGGATGGTTTTGGTGATTCTCTGGCAGGTGGATAGGCCAATTTACAAAGGAAACTCTGTCGAAATTTTTGGAAAATTTGGGACTTAGAAAAGATTTGTCACCTAAACAGTGGGCGTAACTGTTGTGTGTGAATGAATGCAAGAATTGCAAAAGAGTTAATATTTCTGATGATTCGAATCTTCGCCGAAGCTTGCAAATGACTTGAGTTCAATCTAACTAGAACTTTGTGGTATCATTGGAGTAAGAAGGCTATGAGTGGCTAAAAGTGCTTTGATGTATGGCTCCGAGCTAAGTTGGGGAGGTTGCTATTGATTAACTAATTGCACTATTGTGTGCTATGTGATTCTGTCTTTAAGTATGTTGGGAAGATTCTGACAAGGTTATGGCGCTTCGTAGATGTGAAGAAATACTAGGATGTTTTGAACTACTGTTGGTAGAGAATGTTCGGTGTATAGAAAGGAAAGATGGCTCATTGTATCCGTAAGTAATCATGTTCTGCGATGTCAGAGTTCTAACAAAACACGAGTGGTTCTACTCAATGGGACAGTTGAGTTACAGCTGAATAAGGGTGAATGACGCCCAAGAATGGTTTGCAATGTTCAAGATTTTGCTTGTAACAGTCAGGTGCCTTAAGATTGTGTATGTGGCTAAAGATGGCGGTTTCGTTAGAAAAGATCAAAGCTTGTGTTATATCATGTGAATGATGGGATTCTACGTATCCGCATTGGAAAGTAATGATAACAATTTAAAAATCGCGGGAAGTTCATCAAAATAAAGTGTGGTAGAATGTGGTACTTTTGGGAAACATTGAGAGAGTATTCAGTGGCCTATGGGTCTTAGACCGTGTGGTCTTGTGTACGAGTCTTGTGTGGTAAAAAGGGTTGAGGCATTGTCGTACTACAGTAAAGACTGATATGAAATTTGATATGAATCAGAAAGGAAACTGGGTAAATGGAACAACTTGTTAATAAACCAGAATGGTATAAAAAAGAATACGATTGATTCCTGGTATGTGGTTGAAGTAATGAGTCTTGCAGATATTGTGCAGCGAAGCTCTTGAGTGTTGACAATTGTGTAACTTGATATGGGTATAAGGACTCAGTCCTGGCAGTTAAACTTATGCAATGAATGGGAAGAAATAGTTTGTGATGTGTTTTATCATGGTTTGAAGATGAGTATATTCCTATCGATATGCAAAGCGTGGAATGTGTAATGAGTTTTCTTCTATATGGGATCACGAAAGTCCTTGACTAGTTGAGTGCGCCAATGTTGAGGCGGAGGAAAGGGATATGAATTTCCATGTTGTCTTAGTGTGATATGGTATACACGATGTGTTATGGAAAGTTGATAATGGTATATTCTAGGTTTTGAGATCGGTTCATAATATATGGGAAGTCAATAAAATTATTGAGCAGCGCGGACAGCTGCTGGTGATTTAAGAAAATGGTACTGCTATTCTAGTGAATTGGCAGGGAATGTGGTCCAAAAGGACAAGGTAATGTAAACTGATAATATCTAGTGGTATGGTGGTATTCTCTTGTTGGATCGCCTGTAATAATTGAGTCGTTGATGGCATAGTGAAATTCCTGAATGGCTTTCGTGGTATGAATGGACGCTTGATGTGCGTTATGTATTCGTACGGTGGAGTACGGAATCGGGCATAGTGATTCATGTGTTATATATGTGTTGGAGACGTGAAGTTCTCGATAGTCCTGCCTATGCGGTGGTTGAATATCGTGTGTATCAACACTGTTTTGTAATTATTGGAAATCGGAAGCCCTAGTGGCTCTCTCTTAACTTGATATGACGAATTTGGATTATGATACTTGATTGCTGACTGGTCATCATTGGGCCAGGTTGTATAGACTAATGTGATATGGACTATGATGGTATGGCACAAATTGCGTAGCAGAGTGCATCAGAGTATGCTCCAGCGGGGTAGTTGTACTTCAGGACCAGCGGACTGCTGGTGGGTATTGCTTTGTCAGTTGGGCCTTCGTGGCGGATATCAGTGCAGAGGTTTCTACCATTGACTTAGTTCCGGTATTGGGGAACTTTGTCAGATGCGTTTCTTGTGGCCGAGCTTGAGGCTATATATGTTTATTGTAATGAGCAATTCGACTCGATGTGCATTTCCTTTTGCGAAATTTATGCGTGGATCGGGTGGCACGCCGCCACGGGTATGTCATTGGAGCGGGTTGCACGCCGCAACAGTGTAATGCAAAAATAGAGTTAGTTATATGTTACCTGGTAAATAATACCTCCTGGCTTCTGAGGAAAAGTCCGTATTGAGTATCGCTCGGCGAATGGCACATCGGTTGTGTCCTTTCAGGATTTGATAGCATATGTTAATTGTTTCACCGTGGGTGAGGTTGATTGCTTGGGTCCAAGACCTAGATCTGTGCGTGGCTAACCGTTTTGAGCTTCGTAGCTTGACGTGCTTCATGAATAATAGTGTTTGGATAGAATCACAAATCGTGGCAAGGCCACGTGATGTTATGACCTCTCGAGAAGGATTCGGGTACTCTATTTCTATAATGCGAGACGCGATCTCAGTTCTATGTTATGATGGCACAGAGGAATTGAATTGCAGCTCTTTTGCCGGAGACAGTTATCATGATTTGAGCTGTCATGATTCGAGTGTGTGCAGACGTTTCTGTTGGAGCCTATGTTGTGCTCGTCACGGCTTAGGCCGGTGGTTGAGATGTCATGTCACCGGTGTGGTGTGTTATGATTGAAATGACCGTTGGAGTCATTAATGAATACGAGCATATTGGATCTTAGCTTGTTATAAAGGTAAAAATCGAGGTTTGGCTCCGAAACATTTTGTGGTACCAGTTTTAAAAGGGAAATAGATTCACGAATGGTTAACCTGAGTGATGGGTTCGGTATATCGCGTGCCTCAGCTACCGTGGGCAGGATATGGAGGTGTTGGAATAAGACTCTATCTAATAAAAGAGGTTTTCAGCTAGTATTTGGTTATTGTGGCCAATTGTTGTGATTAGAGACTATCGTCTCGAGTGATTGGGTTGTTGATACATCATATGGTCTCACCCGGAGTAGTGAATATGGGTTATTGCAGTGGATTCGAGTGTATCCTGAGTATAGGCATGGGATTTGCAATTGGCATATGATTTCAGAAAGTACAATGTGATTTATGGTTCAGATGGTCCGTGAAATTTTGACTATATGGTGTTTTCGGACTTATGTGAGATAGGGTGACGTATGATCGCCCTAATATATGCTTGGTAAGGTCATTCAGCTATTGGGTTGCTTCTAGTACAACTCTGAGTACGCTCGAGGACGAGCGATTGTTTAAGTTGGGGAGAATGTAACGACCCGGCCCGTCGTTACGAGAATCACCACCCCGTTATGTTGTAAATACATGTTTTATGATTTTATATCAATGTTAAAGTCTATCGGGTGAGTTACGAGTGAATTGGATTGAAAATGAGGCATATAGCCTTTGTGAAGGAAACTTGAATAAGGAAAGTCAACCCGGAGTTGACTATTTGGTTAGAGGGCTCGGAATCGGATTCGGATGATTCGGTTAGTTCCGGGAGGTGATTTGTGACTTAAGGGAGCGATCGGAATTGAATTTGGAGGCACAGTGTAGAAATAGGCTTGAATTGGCTAAGGTTGAATTTTGGCGAAATCCGAACGGTAGGCGAGATTTTGATACGGGGGTCGGAATGGAATTCCGACAGTTGCAGTAGCTTCGTTAGGTGATTTTGGATGTGCCTGCAAAATTTCAGGTCATTCCGACGTCGTTTGGTCGGGTTTTTGATTTAATGTGTAATTTGGAATGTTTTAAGGAATTTAGGCTTGAATTCGATGCGAATTATGGGTTTTGATGTTGTTAGACGTGTTTTGAGGATTTGGAGCAAGTTCAAATAAGGTATTAAGATGTGTTGGTAAGTTTGGATGAGGTCCCGGGGGCCTCGGGGTGTTTTCGGATGGTTAAACGGGAGAAAATTGTGGAATAATTGCAGGTTGGCATCCTGCTTCTGTTGTTTCCGCTCCTGCGGAATTTTGGACGCAGGAGCGAGTCCGCAGAAGCGGACGAGATGCGCAGGAGCGGCTGGTTACGCAGAAGCGGAAGTAATTCCGCTGAAGCGGCATCGCTGGTGCGAGCCAGTGATCGCAGAAACGAAGGGGAAGAAAATGGGCATGGTCCGCAGAAGCGGACATTTGACCGTTTGGGCGAGACCGCAGAAGCGGTCAATGATGCGCAGAGGCGGATGTTTCCGCAGAAGCGGAAGTTCTTTGCAGAAGCGGGCCCGCTTAAGTGGCCCTTTGCTCGCAGAAGCGGATATGGCCGGCCAGGCCTGGAACCGCTGAAGCGACCCTTTGGTCGCGGATACGTGTGCGTAGGAGCGGAAAATATTCCGCAGAAGCGAAAATCGCTGTAAGTAAGTGTATCAGAAGTTAGAAAAAATTTCAGAACATTTCACACATTTTGGGTCTCGGCTTTAGAGGCGATTTGGGCGATTTTGAAGAGAAATTCAAGGAAATCATCAGGTAATCATCTATGGACTTAAACTATGATTAGTATTGGTAATATTATGCAATTATATCATGAAAATGGAGGAATTTGGGGTAAATTATGAAGGATTTAACCCTAGGCTTGAACTTTAGAAAATCAAGGTTTTGAATGGGCAAATGGAGTCCGAATTTGGTAAAATTGATATGCTTAGACTCGTATTGAGATGAGGGTTCCGAATATGTGACTTTCGTGATTTTTCGACAAGCGTACCGAAAGTCGGGTTTTGACAACTTTGGGAATTTTGATGTAAATTGAGTTATATTGATTGGGTGTCGTCCCATTGGCCTAATTCGTTGTATTTCTACTGTATTGGATCCAGATTCTACGCGTGCGGAGCTTGATTCTCGTGGCAAGGGCATTGCGGAGTAGTCGTCGCGCCGTATTGAGGTGAGTAATAGATGTGGGTGATGACCGGCGGGTTCGAAACCCCGGTATACCACTTTGTGACGCTGTATAGCGGCGAGACACACACACTCTTGAGAGTGCGGGGTCGATCATGAACTGGAGACAATAGATTAGTCCAACCTGTTGATACTATATTATTGGCTATTCTCGAGCCGTTGAACCTCCTTCTTGGACGGTTGCATATATATATATATATTGTGATAATGGCCACTCTTGAGCCGAGGAACCCCCTTCTTGGGCGGTTGAGTATACATGTGGGCCGTGAGCCGGTTATTGGATCCCGCGAGGATCGTTATCATTGTCTTATCATATAGACATGCTAGTTTACTACTAGTCCGCAGCTATTTTTGTTATCATGCCAATTCCAATCTCTGGAACTTGACATTACTGTTTTTCAACTGAAAAATGATAAAAGAGTTTTCAAAAACTATTTTGAGCCTGCGAGGCTGTATCTGCATATTAGCTGACTAGTAGTGGATCGGGTTGCGCGCCGCAGCGAGATATATGTTGGATCGGACTGCATGCCGCAAGAATATCTCTATGATATGTGCTTGGGCTGTAGGAGCCCCTCCGGAGTCTGAACCCCCACAGTGAGCACGGGTACCCAAAATTGGAGTCGGGCTACGCGCCGTAGCGGTCATATCATGCATTGCATTGCATTTAGCTACATCCGCTAGCTGTTATGCTATTTATTGGTATTTGTTGGTACAGGTACAGTGAAGATTGATTCTATGACAGGGTAGCTGATTATAGCTTTATTGCGGATTTCTTATCTGCGTTGTCTTACCCTTGTTTATTACCACTGAGTCTGGCAGTACTCATTTTACTCCCTGCACCTTGTGTGCAGATCCAGGTACCTCTCAGCAGTGATCCAGTGGCTGTGCGAGGCGACGTTTGTGGATATTCGAGGTAGCTGCAGAGTCCGCAGGACCCGATATTCCTTCCTATCTGTCTTTTGATTTTGTATTGACATTTCTTTCCGCACTTGGTATTTTGTAAACCTTTATACACTCATGTTCAGTAGAGGCTCATGACTCTTGACCCTTGGTCTATGGGAGTTGATGTATTATGGGACTTGGTTCCCCGTTTTCGTTACATGTATTGCTGTTATTTCGTGAATTAATTTGCTTAAATGGGTTAAAAAGAGCTTCTAGCTCCGTGGTTGATATGGATTGGTCAGGCTGTCTTAGCAATGTGCTGGGCGCCATCACGACCGGATTTGGGGTCGTGACATTTGGGTAGGTTCATAATGTCAAATATGATTTGCGTGCAAACTTTGGGGTCAATCGAACGTGATTTGATAGGTTTAAACATTGAAAATAGAAGTTGGAAAGTTCAAAGTTCATAAAGTTTGAATTGAGGTGTAATTCATGATTTTGGTGTTGTTTGATAAGATTTAAGGCCTCGAGCAGGTACGTAATGTGTTTTGGTATTAGTTGGTACGATTGGTTGGGGTCCCGGGGGCCTCGAGTGGAAAGTTCAAAGTTCATAAAGTTTATAAAGTTTGAATTGAGGTGTAATTCATGATTTTGGTGTAATTCATGATTTTGGTGTTGTTTGATAAGATTTGAGGCCTCGAGCAGGTACGTAATGTGTTTTGGGATTAGTTGGTATGATTGGTTGGGGTCCCGGGGGCCTCAAGTGGATTCCTGCAGGTTAACGGATCGAAAGTTGGATTTTTGGAAAAATTGGGCGGCCGGTACGTGGTATTTCTACTTCTGCAGATATGGGACCGTAGAAGCGGCCCCACATAGGCGGATTGTGGACCACAGATGCGGTTTGGCCAATAGTGAAGGTGACCGCAGATGCGATTGGGCAGCCGCATAAGCGGAACCACAACTGCAGTTGGTAAGTCGCATAAGCGGAAGTGAGGGGTCCCGTTTGGGACAGCAGAAATGGCATGTGTGTCCGCATAAGTGGGACCACAGGATTGGCCCCTAGACCACAAAAGTGGATCCGCATAAGCGTCTATAATTCTATAGAATTGGAAAGTTGCTGGAGCAGTGAGGTTGTTTAAATCGGGATTTTGGTTCATTACCATCGTTTCTCACTTCATGGGGCGATTTTTGGAGAGCTTCAAGAAGAGATTTTTGTCATCTATGACAAGGTATGTTATCCCCACCTATTATGTGTTGAATACATCAACTTTGTGTGGATTCAAGAATGAATTGTGTAGGAAAATTTGGAGTTTTGGTAGAAAAACCTAGAAAATTTATAATCTTGGATTTTAACCACGATTTTGAGTATGGAATTAGGAGAAAATCATATATTTGAGTTCTTAAGGTCATGGGTAACCTTTATCTTCAAGAGATTTTGGATTCTGGGCATGTGGGCTTGAGTGCATTTTGGTCATTTCACTAAACAGAGTTGGGAACTTGTATAATCTAAATTGTTAACAAGTATTTGAGTATATTCTCATTAGTTCATCATTCATTGGCTAGTTTTGGTGCATTGTGTGTTGGTCAAGCTTTCAGAAGGATGTAGAATGCTGATTGCGAGTCTTCGAAGCGAGGTGAGTCTCCTTTCTAAACTTTTGAGGGGAAATTTACCCCATAGGTGAAGAAATTGATTATGTGTTCCTATTTGTGGGGGGCTACGTACGCACGAGGTGACAAGAGTCCATGCGTAGCTACTATTATTGTGACGACCCGGCCCGACGTCACGTGAATTACCGCCCTGTTTCCCCCTTATTAGGTTGCTTCATGTTTCAATATCGGTAATATAGTTGATCAAGTGTAATTGAGTTGGTTTTAGTTGAAAATTAGGCATTAAGCCTCTCTGAAGAATGCTTGTTTTAGAAAAGTCAACCGGAAGTTGACTATGTGGTTTGAGGGCTCGGATGTGAAGTCTGGTGGTTCGATTAGCTTCGAGGGATGATTTGTGATTTAGGAGTGCAATCGGAATCGCATTTGGAGGTCCGGTGTAGAATTAGGCTTGAATTGGCGAAGTTTGAATTTTGGCGAATTCTGGTTGATAAGGGAGATTTTAATCTGTGGGTCGGAATGGAATTTCGAGAGTTACAATATTTTTGTTAGGTGATTTTAGATATGTCTGCAAATTGTCAGGTCATTCGGACGTTGTTTGGTCGGGTTTTTGATTGAATGCACATTTCAGAAGTTTTGATGAAAACTAGACTTGAATCTAATGTATTTATTGGTTTTAGCATTGTTTGATGTCTTTTGAGGATTGGAACAAGTTTGAATAATGATATAGGATATGTTGGTACTTTTGGTTGAGCTTTCAGGGGCCTCGGGGTGATTTCGGATTTAAACGGAGTTTTTAGGCTTTTGTTGCAGTCAGAAATTTCAGTCTTTGGCAATTTTTGCATCTGCGCAAAAGCAGCCGCTTAAGCGATTCCGCATATGTGGTGGGCAACCGCAAAAGGGGTCAGTTGTGGCCTAGGGGATTTTCCGGAGAAGCAGAAGAGTGGTCACTTTTGCAGGACCACGTAAGCGGTTATTAGACCGCAGAAGCGGTAGGAAGAGAACTGAATAAGCGGTGTCTGGATTGCAAAAGCAGACCCAGGAGTTTTTTTTAGTTGTACCGCATAAGCAGTCGAATTGCCGTATAAGCAAGACTGCAGTTGCGGTCAGTGGACCGCAGAAGCGGAAATCGGGCCTGTGTTATAGTGAATAGTGTTCACAAACTTGGAAAAAAGAAAAATAATTTGGACTTCGAGTAAAGCAAGGTTTTGGGCGATTTTGAAGAGGATTCGAAAGGGTTTCATCATGTATGGATATTTGGACTCGGATTATATTATTATGGTGTAAAAACATGAATTAATCACTGAAATTCAAGGAATTAAAGGGTAAAAATGGAGGTTAGGGCTTGAAACCTAAGAGGGTTTAAATTGATGATTTGAGGGGTCAAATGGACTCCGATTATTGTGTATTTTATATGTACGGACTCGCATCGAGACGAGGATTCCGAAGATGTAAATTTTGTAATTTTTTGAGAAGTGAGTCCGAGGCTCAGGTTTTGCCAACTCTCACACCTCCTTTTTCACTTTATAATAAGTATACACAGTTATTTACTAATACACCCCAAGAAGGGATATAATAATAATAACATGGAAGGAGTTTTTCCACTTTAAGGACAATCAGAACGGGATTTATTTATTAAATTTCATAGTCGCCACATGGGAAAATAATGGTGTCCCAAGTCCCCGATTTAATCCCGAATCTGAGGAAATTATGACTATATTTTAACAGTCCGCGAAACTAGAAATCAGGATAAGGAATTCTGTTAACCGGGAGAAGGTGTTAGGCACTCCCAGATTTCGTGGTTCTAGCACGGTCGCTCAACTGCCGTATTTGTCTTATCTGATTTCTTTATATGCGTCAATTTTACAAATGTTTTTATTCTCCCGCTTTGTTATTTTTAAAGCTTTGCGACGTCACGAAAATGCATTACAAGTCACACCGCAACCAGTACACCTATGACTTTAATGCATTTTAGCTTCACCGGGATTTGGGATTTGGGTCACATAAAATGTGCACCCGTATTAGGAATGTAATTTTTAATCGCGCCAATAATGTCTACATCTTATTAACTTTTAGGAAAGACCGTGAAATTTGCTAAACGGTCCTTCCGAGTCTAGCATTTTACATTGAAATCCATTTAGGGGGCCCCGTGTATCTTTTCATCTTCGAGACGAGGCTCATCCCTTATTTTGAAGGTCCAATCCTAGTCGTATACTATGTTTTTCTATATTTTTTTCTTCCTAACTTATATCTTGTTTTTTGTGTTATTTTTAGACTATAATATCAGAGTCCAAGCCATTTATTCATTATTGGGCCTGGACTTTGGACTACTTTAACAGTCCATTACTTAGAACGAATGGGCATCTGTAGCCCAATGTGTACTACTGTGTCTACTTAAGAACTCAGACATTATGTTAATCAGACCTGGGCCTATATTCATGACTAGGCCCAGAGTATATGAACGAAATAGAGAACATGCTAGCAACTTCAAAATAGTGTTTGAGCAAATGTTTTTCAAATGATAGAGAAAATCAATAAAAATATACTATTTCAAAATGTATCAAATTGCATCTCAATCACTACTAATTTCATATCCTAATAACTAATTGAACATTCTAAGACATAAATTTTGTATTAGTATTATTATTCTATACGTCAGATTTAGATACTCGAGTAATTATCACAATTCTAGTTGCAAGATTTATTTTGTCACTTATTTTAACTAAAGGAAAACAGTGTTGTAACATTAACTGAACATGCTTGAGTTATTAACAATCACAGAAGTCTAAAACAAATCTGTAGATAAGTCATTTTTAAGTGAAGCTAGACGATAATACAATTTAAACTTAAACCACTCATTTCCTTTTAGATTAAATTGATCCAAATTCAAAGTTTAACTAACAAGAGTAGCTAGATACCAGTTTATACGTCCAATTTTAGAATTGTAATTATTACCTAGGTGTATTAACGTTATATTATCCTGTTTTAGTTTTGAATTAGGTGATAAACCATATCTAATTACTGATTTACATCTAACTACAACATTAACTATTTCTACTCTAATCTAGGTCAGATTCACAGAGTTGTTAATTATTACAATCATTCCTAATGAATTACAAAGGGATCTACGAATTAATTGCAACTATGATAGAATAAATAGAAATGACTTCATCGAAAATTAATTACACTTTATTTCTTCATCATAATCTCAATTACATCTCCAGAAAATAGATGTGTACCTGGTTCAAAACAAATCAATGAGTGTAGAGTTTTGGAGAAGAAGAATAGTCAGCAACCAATAGCAAAAATACAGCAACAGCAACAAGACAAATTGATCACAGCAAAATAGCTAAAAAAAACCCCAAATATAGAATCCAGCAAATCAACCCAAGTAGAATCAAGGAATCCAGCAAAGTCGAGACGAATTAATGAAGGATCAACCCACAAAAATCCCAGAACAACACTCAAGTTAATTAGCTTATAACCCCTAGTGTATATTTCAGAACTACAAATTTCTGAACCCAGAATTATAATGTGTCGAACCCCTTTTTTAGGCTCACTAACAGCTTATTTATAGAGTTATATTGGGGGAAATTGGGTGGAATTTAAAATAAGTTAATTCTATTTCCCTCCCCTTATTCTTTTCAAATAGTTACAGTATAGTCTATTAGAATTGTATCGAAATGCCTTAGAACCCCTACTAGAAGGTTCTAGGCAATTCTATTGGGTTCTTTTAGGTGAGTTTTACATAATTACCCTCACTTTCTAAGGTTTATTACACTATTGCCTTTTAGTTCTACCCAGCCTGCCCTTTATTTTCTAAGTAATTGCAGAAATACCAAGTACTAAAGTTACTTTTAGCCTTATAGGCTATATTTAATCTTCAGAAATGCCATTTACTATTCCTTTTTTACCTTTTGTATTTAATCAATATTACCCGACCTGCCTTAGATATGGCAGAACTAGGGTAAGTAGTTATTTAACAGGTAACCCCTAATTAGAAATTTTTTAAGACTTAACGAGTTTGGACAACACCCCTTTTATTATTAGCCACTATTAATCAGAAAATAACATTTATCAGAATATGATCATTATTTAAAACACAGCCACTTATAAAAAACATAGCCACTTAATAGAAGTACAGCCACTCAGTCAACATAGCCACTGAATCAACATAGTCTTGACTTACTAACGTAGCCACAAATTCTGACCCAAATAACACAAGTACACCAAGGTTCATAATGAACTCACATACGAATCAAGTTACAAACATAGCCAGATTTATGTTGTTTTGCACATATTGCCTCAATCACGAATTAATTTTCAATTAATCAGAACTCAGAGGAGAAGTTTGATAATTTTTGAATTCCAACTAACCAAAACTCAATCGAGACAGAGTATAATGAAAAAACACATAGAACAGGCTAAATTACACATGATTCATACGTAGCTAATATCAAAAACCCTAAGAACACTTAGAAAATTTAGGCATGTGTAAGATTCAAAGCTCACATGAACAGGCAAAGATAGATTCTTATTTTTAAGCATGCAGAAGAAATAGGCTCAGGTAAACACAAAACACATGCTAAGAAACATTTTTTCAGAACAACAAACCAAAAATAGAAATAGAGGTGGGGAACTTAGGTTTTTCGGGCTTTTTCTTTTCCTTTTCTTTCTTTCTTTCTTTCTTTTCTTCTTTATTTCTTCTTTCTTTCTTCTTCGTTCTTTTCATTTGTTTTGGATTTTCAGAACTTTGAAGATGTTTGGTCTTCTAAGTTCTGGACTTTTCAGATAGGGCTTTGAGTTCGATTTTGGTATATATGGGGGTTGTCTAGAGACCTGGTATAGTATTTTTTGGGGTGGGGTTTAATTTTTGTACTCGCCGAAGTAGGGTTCCGGTGAGTGTTTTTCTGATATTCGACACGTTCAAGGCTGATTCGAGGGAAACCACCCAGATAGGGTAGTAGATCACCTCAAAATGGTTCAGGGGTGTTAGTATGGGACCTTGGTTCATATTTGGTGAGGTCGCCGGCTAGGGTTCCGGTGACCGGAGTTTCAAGAATAGGGAGGTCTTTTGGTTTTGGCGGGGGTTTATGGTGGCTTGAAGGTTTTGGGTGGTGGATAGGGTGTTTGAGGCTTGCCTGAGCCGGAGACGACGGCTGAGGCATGGTTTGCCGGCAGTCTCCTTGAGAGACTGGAAGAGGAAGACAATGGGTCTCAGAAGCTGCTAGGATTTTTGAAGATGTGTATATGTGTCTATAATGAAGGAATTGAATAGGAGAGTGGTAATATATACCAATCGTGTCTCGTTGATTCCTGGCCATTGGATTAGTCAAGATCAACGGTCAGGATCTTGTAGCCACAAGACGGTGTCGTTTGTTTAAATGAATGATATCCTTAGGTCCGTTGGATTATATGCTTGGACGGCTGAGATTAATCTACCTATACTACGTCATTTGGTTTTAATGAGTCATTGGTCATGTCTGTTTGATCAATCGTATTGAACGGCCAGGATTAATTCTATACACGACGTCGTTTGATTTATAGTGGAACCGCCTCATCTGGTCCATACGATTCAATTCATCAACGGTTGGGATTTGTTTGACTAGTACGACGTCGTTTGGATTATAAGCCCGGGAAGACCAGGCTTATTTCGTTTGGGCCTAGTGTATTTTGGGCTTGGTATATGTATATCATTATGTATTTGGCCCAAATTTATATGGTATTTTGTATTTTGACTTGTATTTTATTTATTTTTTATATTTTCTTTTTGTATATTGTATTTTTCTTTTTGTATTTATTTTTAACTACTATATTTCCTTTATTTTCTATTTTCTTGATTTTTTTCCTTAATTTTCCGGTATTTTTTCCATTTTACTTTTATTTCCGGAATTTTTGCATTTTACTTAAATTTTCTGAATTTTGTACTTTTATGATATTTTCCAATTGGTTTCTCTTGTATTTTTCCGGAAACAGCCTCTCTGCCCTTTCGGGTAGGGGTAAGGCCTGTGTACGTATTACCCTCCCTAGACCCCACTTTGTGAGAACATACTGGGTAGTTGTTGTTTTTCTCTTGTATTTTTCATTTCAATTTTATTTTCACACAAAAACACAGGCATTTCAACTAAATCACACAATTACAAACAAAAAATCATTTTTGTATTATATATATATATATATATATATATATATATATATATATATATATATATATCGGAATTTAATTGCTCAGTGAAAAAATCACGTGCTCACAGCTGCCCCTCTATGCCCAGGAACATGAAGTGTTTCAATGCAAAGATAAGTGAGCAGTAATGAGAGATTTTTGCCAACTTGCATATTCCGTAAGAATCATTTTGAAAAACTTTTGAGCGCACCCTGCTTCAGAGGTTGCCTACATATCCTAGGCTAAACAGGAATTAGGTCAGTATAGTTCGGGAAGGTCGGGTAGTTTGAAACTACTAGGGAATTGTTGTTGTTGCTGTTATTGCTATTATTGCTGACTGACTCCTTATTACACCGGGGTAAAAATAAAATAAAGAAGCTATTCTTAAGCTATGGTCTATGAATTACAAGAAGGCAGAATGGCCTAAATGACAGTTATACTTGTGTCACTTTGTCATGCCGGTCCTTCTATTTTACTTTTTTTCGTCCACACACTTGAACTTGTTCAAAATCTATATTTTAAACCCCTCTGACCATTGATCAAGCACATGTGACAAAATAATAGTTGAGTTGGACAAAGTAAGTGTAATTCACGCGGATAATGAGCGTGAATATGAATATTTTGAACAAGAAATTATTAAAATAAGAAGAAAAGTCATCTAAATAATTAAAAAGAAAAGAAAAAAAACAAAAGATATACTTTTTTTTGTTCCCCCGCCCCAACGCTTCTTCTTCTTCCCCATTCCCCCTACCAAAAACGATCCCCTCCCTTTTTGTTCCCCAGTACCCTTCTTCGTCACCCCCCCCCCCCACACACACCCAACAACACCTCCTCCCTTTTCGTTTCCCCGTACGCTACTCCCCTCCTACTTTTCATTGCTGATATGTTTTGATATTTATACTTGCTTCTTCTTTTTCAATGAACTTCTATTTGGCATAGGGATGCAACAATGGTTGTAGTGTATGGTCCAGTTACTGAAGGTCCAGATCAAAAGTTCAAAGAGATTGGTAGAGGTCAAGGCTTGTACATAAATTCACAATTAGATGGCAAAGGATTGCATTTGATGTTTTTTGTTATTGTCACTGATGGGGAATTCAAAAAGAGTACTTCGGAGATTCCAGGTGCTGGTCTTTATGCAATGAAGGAGAGGGAATTGTCAATTGTTTCAAGGACTGTTTTTTAGATTTGTTAAACGGTATGGCATTATGACAACTCACTTTATTGATATTCCTAATCATAGAGCCATTCTTAAGCTTCATATGCTGTCAAGCACTATTTACATTTACTAGTTTCATTTAATGGTAGTTTTGTGGGTACTATCATAAGTTAAAGTTCCTTCAAGATTTAATTTACAATTCGAATTGTAATGTCTAGGTTAATATATTTCATGAAGAATGTGATTTATGATGTTGGGAGGTTTTTTTTAGGAAACTGTTTTCTGAAAACTATTTGGTGATGTACGCTTCTCCATTCCCCAGCTCCCCTGCACCTGCTGGTTGTGAATGGAGAAGGGATATGATGGAAGAGAGGTGAGGTGTTGAGGTATTGATTTTCTTTTTCTTTTTCTTTAAGAAAATAGTATGTAATAAGTTTTCAGTAGATAAAATATAAAAAAATGACATGGAATATGATGTGTCATCCACATCAAGTAAGTGAGATACAGACACCGTCAGAGGGGTTTAAAATATAGATTTTGAACAAGTTGAAGTGTCTGGATGAAAAAAAGTAAAGTTGAAGGACCGACATGATAAAGTGGTACAAGTATAAGTACCATTTAGGCCATTCTGCCTTATAAGAAAATCTTATCTATGTCTTGTCTTCTTGTATTGTCTCGCTCTTCCATATTGCATGTTGCTCTTTATTTGCATCTTCCATTGTTGTGAATTTTGCTTATGTCTTACTTCTAACATACTGCTTTCATCCACTTGTATGACTTCGAAATGTGCTTCTTGCTTCCAGGTCGATACCTGCTTATTTGCAAAAACAAAGAAAACTTTTTCCTCTGCCCCAATATGGGGCGTTTAATGTATTACGGTGTTACTTTGTTAGAGAAACTTTAACAATACAGAAAGTATTTCCTTTTATACAGGTGGGCGCCTGAACAAAAATTAAAATGCGGAAAAGTATTTCCTCCTTATACAGGTAGGCGCCTGAACAAAAATTAAAATGTTGAAAAGTATTCCCTCGTTATACAGGTGGACGCCTGAACAGAAATTAAAATGCTGAAAAGTATTCCCTCGTTATACAAGTGAGCGCCTGAACAGAAATTAAAATGCTGAAAAGTATTCCCTCGTTATACAGGTGGGTGCCTGAACATAAATTAAATGCTGAAAATTATTCCCTCGTTATATAGGTGGGCGCCTGATGCAGAAATGAAAAATGCAAAAAAATATTCCCTCGTTATGAAGGTGTGCGCATGATGCAGAACTGAAAAATGCAGAAAATTATTCTCTCGTTATCCATGTGGGCGCCCGATGCAGAAATGAAAAATGTAGAAAAATATTCCCACGTTATCCAGGTGGGCGCCTGATGCAGAAATGAAAATGCTAAAAATTATTCCCTCGTTATCCTGGTGGGCGCCTGATGCAGAAATGAAAATGCTGAAAAATGTTCCCTCGTTATCTAGGTGGGCGCCTGATGCAAAAAATTTTCCAGGTGAGCGCCTGATGCAGAAATGAAAAATGCAGAAAAATATTCCCTCGTTTTCTAGGTGGGCGCCTGATGCAGAAATGAAAAATGCAGACAAATATTCCCTCATTATCCAGGTGGGTACCTGATGCAAAAATGAAAAACACAGAAAAATATTCCCTCGTTATCCAGGTGGGCGCCTGATGCAGAAATAAAAAATGCAGAAAAATATTCCCTCATTATCTAGGTGGGCGCCTGATGCCTAAATGAAAAATACAGAAATATATTCACTCGTTATCCAGGTGGGCGCCTGATGGAGAAATGAAAATGCAGAAAAATATTCCCTCGTTATCTAGGTGGGTGCTTGATGCAGAAATGAAAATGCTGAAAAATATTCTCTCAGTTTGATAACTAAGGTGTGAATTTTGAAAAGATAATACCTCCCTTGTTGTTCGGGTAGGTTCCTGATTACTGAGTGAGTCCTCCCTTGTGGATTCTCTCCTTTATTGTTGTTTCTTTTTGATATTTTCTCCCACATTAGTCACATTCACTATGAAGTGATTAGTGAGAATTTGAATCTTTTGTCCCTGTCTAAATCAGTGAACAATTTTATCAGTTACAAAATGATGGTTAGCAACTGGCATTCTTGCTGGTCTTGCTTCCATCGTCCGCCTCTTCTTGCTTCATTCTTCTTTGCAGTTTATCACCAGATTTTCTCAATTTTTCTCTTGCAATCCCCTTTTGCTTTTCTCTTTTCCTTTTATTTCCTTTTGGCTGTATGATCGCCATTCTTTTTTTATTTTCTCTTTTCCTTTGACCCAGTGTTAATACGCCATCTAACATGAGAAGCTGGTAGCTAGATTTCAATTGACAACTGGTTTTGAACAAGTAAAATGAAATGCAAAGACCTAAATTTCAGGGGGTGAGGGTATTTTGAAGTAAAGACGGAACTTATCTGGGTATGAAGGCTGATTCCTTTGACCATGTCATGTATTTGAATATCCGACCTAGTCTGTCAAATCGAATCGTTGCTGTCTTAATTTCATCTTTCCTTCAACCCAAACCTTTCTTATTTTGCTATTTCCAGTTCATCAAAATATTCCTCAATTTAGCCTTATGGTGCCTGTGAAGGTTTTCACTAACAAGACTCTAATTTATTTTTCTCTCATCTCACATTTGCCTTATGGTGCCCGTTAGTGTTTTCACCAATAAGAGTCTCTCATTTAAATTTTTCTCTCATCTCACATTCGCCTTATGGTGCCCGTTAAGGTTTTCACCAATAAGACTCTCTCATTTGTTTTCTTTATTTTTGTTTCCAAACCTCCAAGTATTGTCCATGATGTGTTTTTCTTTTTTCTGTTGTATTGTCATTTTCTTGAAACTAATCAGAAGGTCTTTCTTTGGACCGTAATGTGGATTTTGGATGGATTTACAAAGAAAGGTATAAAGGCTCAAAATTTAAGCGAGGATTCAATATATTTACAATTCTCGGAATCATAAAACATAAATTCTTCCCCAGTTTCAACATTTGGGGAATCTTGGATTTTATTTCTGTCATGACTGAATCTCTTTGAGGCTGCCTACGTACCCTTTCGGGATCAAGTCAAACGTAGTTCAAACCCTAAGGTATCTTCGTCATTTGACTTTTTCCCGATTTTCTTTTGTATATATATATATATATATATATATATATATATATATATATATATGTATATGTATATATATATATATATATATATATATATATATATGTTTTATTTTTCTTTTTCTCTATTTTTTTTTCATCATCATTTTTTCATTTTTTCATTTTTCTTCATTTTCATTTTTCTTCATTCTTTTTTTCTTTTCTTTTCATTCTGTTGTTCACAATTGATTCCGAGAGAGGGATATGCAAGAATATTGCAATAAGGCTCAAAAGGGGTAGCAATGGGTAAAGTGTTTGGATAGAGAAATAAAATGCCTTCATCATTTCAATTTCAAAATTATGACAAATACAATTGTACATATGAAAAAGGAATCATACATAGTATCTCTTGACCGCATCTGAGTTGATAGCAGTCTTTACACATTTTTCTTCCACATCTGTTAAATATAAAGCTCTGTTGGACAATACCTGGGATACCATGAATGGCCCTCTCCAATTAGGTGCAAACTTCCCTTTTGCTTTGGCCCAGTGTGGTAAAATACGTCTTAGCACCAACTGTCCAACTTCGAATTTCTGTGGACGTACTTTCTTGTTGTATCCTCTGGCCATCCGCCGTTGATACAATTTTCCGTGACAGACTGCTGCTAACCTTTTCTCATCGATCAAGCTCAATTTTTCTAGCCGAGCTTTTACCAATTCATCATCGTCAATTTCAGCCTCAGCTATGATCCGGAGGGAAGGTATTTCAATTTCTGCTGGTATGACTACTTCCGTTCCATACACCAATGAGTAAGGGGTTGCACCAATTGAAGTACGTACAGTTGTACGATAACCCATGAGAGAAAATAGTAATTTTTCATGCCACTGTCTTGACTCTTCCACCATCATCCTGAGAATCTTCTTAATATTGTTATTCGCAGCCTCAACTGCTCCATTTGCTTTAGGCCGATAAGGTGTAGAGTTACGGTGCAGGATTTTGAAGTTTTGACATGCCTCTGCCATGAGGTAACTGTAAAGATTTGCTCCATTGTCTGTGATAATCATCTTAGGAACTCCAAAGCGATAAATAATATTTGTATGTATGAAACCCACTACCGCCTTCTTTGTTACTGCTTTAAATGTCTTCGTCTCCAGCCATTTAGTGAAATAATCAATTGCTACCAAGATAAACTTGTGTCCATTATTGTGATCTATTGGACCGATGACATCCATGCCCCAAGTGACGAATGGCCAAGGTGCTGACATTGTATGCAACTCATAGGGCGGGGAGTGAATTAAATCTCCGTGTATCTGACATTGGTGACATTTCCGCACATATCTAACGCAATCACGCTCCATGGTGAGCCAATAGTATCCTGCTCTTAATATTTTCTTGGCCAAAACATATCCACTCATATGAGGTCCGCAAGCTCCTGCATGTATTTCAGCCATGAGTGTGTCAGCTTGCTTTGCATCAATACATCTCAATAGACCCAAATCTGGGGTTCTTTTGTATACAACTCATCCGTTGAAGAAAAATTCCATTTGCTAGTCGCCTTATAGCCCTTTTCTAATCTCCCATGGCTTGTGCTGGGTACACTCCTATCCTTAAATATTCTTTAATATCAAGATACCACGGCTTACCATCAAGTTCTTGTTCCACGACAAAACAATAAGCATTTTGATCACGAACTTGTATCTGTAGTGGATCTATATAGGGTTTGTTCGGATGGTGCAACATGGATGATAATGTGGCTAGAGCATCTGCTACTTCGTTGTGCATTCTTGGGATATGCTTGAACTCTATTGATTGAAACCTTTGAGATAGTTCATGCAGACACTGTCAATATGGTGTAAGTTTCAAATTCCTTATTTCCCATTCTCCGTGAATCTGATGTATCAAGAGATCCAAGTCACCCATGACCAAAATCTCTTGAACACCCATGTCTATTGCCATTCTCAATCCGAATATACATGCTTCATACTCGGTCATATTATTAGTACAGAAAAACCGAAGCTGAGCGGTAACAGTATAATGCTGAACCGTTTCTGAAATGAGTACTACTCCGATTCTGGCCCCTTTGCTGTTAACGGCCCTATCAAAGTACATTCTCCAGCCTGGCTTATCGTCTTGTTCCAATTCTTCAATATTCATTGTATCCTTATCAGGAAAATATGTCTTTAATGGTTCATACTCATCATCGACCGGATTTTATGCCAAATGGTCAGCGACTGCTTGTGCCTTTATTGCAATACGAGTCACATTAATGATATCAAACTCTGTAAGCAGAATTTGCCATTTAGCGAGCCTTCCTGTGGGCATAGGCTTCTGGAAGATGTACTTCAACGGGTCCAACCGAGATATCAGATAAGTAGTATAAGCTGACAAGTAATGTTTTAACTTCTGCGCAACCCATGTTAAAGGACAACATTTTCTCTCTAACTGAGTGCATTTTAACTCGTAAGATGTAAACTTCTTACTAAGATAATATAGTGCTTGATCTTTCTTCCATGTTTCATCGTGCTGCCCCAGTACACAGCCAAAAGAATTATCCAATATAGTCAGATAAAAGATCAAGGGCCTTCCAGGTTCAGGAGGAACCAATACAGGAGGATTAGCCAGATATTCCTTAATTTTCTCAAATGCATCTTTACATTCAGCAGTCTAATTCACCGTAGCATCTTTCTTCAATAATTTGAAAATGGGCTCACATGTTGATGTTAACTGAGCAATAAATCTGCTAATATAATTCAACCTGCCCAACAAACTCATCAACTCTTTCATGTTCTTCGGCGGAGGCAGGTTCTGGATTGCTTTTATCTTTGACGGGTCTAATTCAATACCACACCGGCTTACTATGAATCACAATAACTTTCCTGATGGCACTCCAAAAGCACATTTTGTTGGATAGAGCTTGAGATTATATCTTCGGAGCCTCTGGAAAGACTTTCTTAGATCCTTGACATGATCACATTGCTTTTTGGACTTGATAATAACATCATCCACATATACTTCAATCTCTCGATGTATTATATCATGAAACATAGTGGTCATTTCCCTCATATATGTAGCTTCGGCATTCTTCAACCCATACGACATCATTCTGTAACAATATGTCCCCCAAGGCGTGATAAAGGCCGTCTTTTCTGCATCTTCTTCGTCTTTCAGGATATGATGATAACCCGCATAACAATCCACAAAAGAACCAATCTCATATTTGGCACAATTGTCGATCAATATATGGATATTTGGCAATGGAAAATCATCCTTTTGACTAGCTTTATTGAGTTCTCGATAATCAACACACACCCTGGTTTTTCTGTCCTTATTTGGAACATGCACAACATTGGCTAACCAGGTGGGATATTTAGTGACACGTATGACCTTCACCTCGAATTGCTTGTTGACATATTCTTTTATTTTCATACTGATATCCGTTTTAAACTTCCTTAACTTTTGCTTGACTGGCTGGCATTCTGGATAAATGGGCAAGATATGTACCACCAGGTCAGTACTGAGCCCGGGCATGTCATCATATGACCAAGCAAATATATCCTTATACTCATGTAACAGCCTGATCAAATATTCTCTGAGCAAAGTCTCTAAATGTACACTAATCTTTGTTTCTCGAACAGTCTCCTCACTTCCCAAATTAATAGACTCCGTCTCATTTAAGTTCGGTTTGGGTTTTTCTTCATAATGGCTCAAATCTTTACTAATTTCCTCCAATACTTCCTCATCCTCATATTTCCCTTCATGTTCATTTTTAGTTTCCTGTATAACTTTCCGATTATCAAGACTGGACCGGGAATCCTTCATGCATGACATATCATTAGAATCAGTAAATAGTGAATTGTACAAAAGAAGAAGAAAAATAAAATAAGGAAAAAATTGGAGGAAGAAAGAAATTGCATTTCATTGAATTTTTGAAAGGTAACAAGATCGGGATACATTTGACTTGATGGGATATAGGATTACAATTTTAAAGCAAGACAGTTTTGGGAATGAAATATTAAATGCTAACTACGACAACTCCCTTCTGATTGGAAGAGGAGTAGCTTCCTAATTATTTAGCATAGTGTGGGGTCCAAAAAATTGAACGTCAATTTCTCTTGTTCCTTCAGCTGTCTCCATCACATTCACATCTTCAAATAACCTTTCAAATCTTGGTAAAAGCTCTTCATCCGGTTTTATCTCTACACGGTTTGGCATAACAGTTTCCAGACGTCTCTGTGTACCAGGCTTGACAAAGGAGTTGGACAATTTTGCGATAGGTTTGGGGAGGGTCCACCCTTTCTTTTTCGATTTCTTAGCTCTCTGTATATCAGTAATGGTTGGTTTGAAACCCATGCCAAAAGTATCAGTGCTGCCTGGAAGGTGAATTGGTTGTGTTATACCCTGCAAGGTAGCTCCTAAACCCTTTCCCGGAGAGAACCCATTCTTAATCATCTCTTTGGCGACCATGACTGCTGAAGGGGCCACTGTAGGTACTGGCATATTTTCTCCTTCAGATATTTTGTTCACGGTCATGGTTTCCATTACTTGATACACCCACAGACCTTTATCTCATTCAACTTCCTCAAATGGTGTAATAGCATTACAATCATCGTCCCCGTGCACTATTATTTCTTGTTTCTCCCACTCAAATTTAACCATTTGATGCAAAGTACATGGTACTGCTTTTGCCGCGTGGATCCATGGACGTCCTAACAAAAGCTTGTATCATACAGCGACATCCAGCACTTGAAACTCCATGGTGAAATCCACTGGTCCGATAGTAAGTTGTAGTATGATATCGCCCACGGTGTTCTTTCAGTCCATCAAAACCCCTCACACATATATTGTTTCGGAGAATCCTCTCATGTTTAACTTTCAGCTTCCCTAGAGTTGACAATGGACAAATATTGGCGCTTTATCCGTTATCCACCAAAACACGAGTTACTACAGATTCTTCACATTTTACCATGAGGTATAGTGCTTTATTATGCTCCGTCCCTTCTTGTGGTAGCTCGCTGTCCAAAAATGTTATCTTATTTGTCTCAATGATCTTGTTTGTGATTTTCTGCAGATGGCATACCGAGATTTTCTCTGGTACGAGGGCTTCATTTAAAATCATCAACAACACATTTTTATGTTCATCATAATGAATTAGCAGGGACAACAATGATATTTGAGCGGGCGTCTTCCTCAATTGTTCAACTTTGGAGTAATCTTGAGCTTTCATCTTCTTTAGAAATTCTTCATCTTCTTCCTCGGTGACTGCTTTCTTCACATAAGCTGGATTTTCTTTCAACATTTTTGTCTTTCTCAAATCATCCGGGTCAAAACATCGCTTAGAGCGGGTCAAACCATGAGTTTCACAAATTTCCCCTTTGTCTTATTTCCCATTATACATTACTATTACATTATCATAATTCCAAGGTACAACCTTGGTACTCACAACCAGCATCTGAACAACAGGTTTAATAAACACTGGCTCTATATAAGCTCCCTTCACAGTCAGTATGGGCTTTACCCCAGGTACTATCACTTTTACTGGCTTAGGCTCAATTATCACCGACGACTGTTTTGCTTGTGGCTCAATTCAAACTTTCTCACTTTCAGCTTTCTCCTCGACCTAGCTATTTGCTTTAATTGTCGTCATTGTTTGAGAAGGTTTTTTGCAGCTTTCTCCCTGTACTATCTCTATCATATGTGTCTCATTATGCGCTGGCAAAGGATTTTGCGTTATGTTGGGAGTCTCTCGAACTTGCACCTCAATTCTCCTCGAGTCAATGAGTTCTTCTATTGAAGATTTTAAGTGCCAACACTTCTCCGTGTCATGTCCCAGTGCCCCAGAACAGTATTCACAATGGACATATTGGTCTAAATTTCTGGGTGGAGGGTTGGGAATTTTAGGTTCAATGGGGTTCAGCATCCCTAATTCTCTCAATCTATGAAAGAGACTGGTATATGATTCTCCCAGAGGGTTCATTGTGGGTAGGCATTTTGGACATGGTAGACATTCTGCGGAGCTGGGGTTCGCCATGAAGGTGGAGGCGGTGGGTAAGGTTGAGCATGCTAGATAGAAAATTGGGGACCGGCTGGAGGATAATATTGTGGAGGTGGGTTATATGGTGCTAGTGGATATGGTTGGAACGGGAGAGGTTGATGATAATATGGGTTGGGGCCCCAGGACAAATATCTTCCTTCAATGACCGCCACTTCTTCCTTCTTCTTCTTGCCAATCGACCCTCCTATTCCAGTCTGGATCGCTTGATTTGTAGCATTGATGGCTGATTAACTCATAATCTTATTCGTCTTCAGACCTTCTTCCGCAAAACTCCCCATCTTTACTACCTCGTTAAAGGTCTTTCCGATTGCAGACACCAAAAGGCCATAGTATGTTGGCTATAAAGCTTGTAGGAAACAATCTACCATTTCTCCTTCTTTCATTGGTGGATCCACACGTGTCGCACGTTCCCTCCACCTGAAACCATACTCCCGAAAGCTTTCTCCGGGCTTCTTTTACATCTTAGTCAATGACAATATATTAGGGATGATTTCCAATTATATTGGAAATGGTTTGCAAATGATTGAGCTAAATCATCCCAAATGAACCATCGGGTATGATCTTGACGAGCGTACCATTAAAATGCCGAACCACTGAGGATTTGAATGAAGTAAGCCATAAGTAGTTCATCCTTTCCTCTAGCTCCACGCATTTTACTGCAATATCCTCTGAGATGGGCCACTAGATCACCATGGCCATCATACATGTCAAATTTTGGCAATTTAAACCCGGCAAGTAGCTGTACCTCAGGAAACAAGCATAAGTCCTTGTATGCCACACTAACTTGGCCTCCCAGACCTTGCATATTGCGAAACGACTGTTCAAGGCTCTTCATTTTCTGGGCCATCTCCTCTTGTTCAAGGTTTCTCTTCCTCCGTCATGTCGATGAGTGTGGTATAAGAATCATGTTGCCTGAAGGTGGGTTTTTGAGGGTAGTAATGATTATCCTGGACATGAAATACAGGCTCTCTAGAGGATTTATGTAAAGTGACTGGTAGTAGTGCCACATACACTAGAGCGGCCTAGGATGGTGGTGGTAGAGCTTGTTTAGGCAGAGGTGGTGGTACATGTGATATAGTGGCGTAATATTGCGGGTAGGTGGGAATGGAAGATGAGTTCATGGTGGGTGGTTCTTGGTTTGGATTTGAGGGAGGAATATATATGGGGTTAGCTGGGTAAGAAGGTAAGGGTTGCCCCCTTGACCAAGCCTGGTACATTTCTGACATATGTTGTTTCAACTTATACATTTCTCCCTTCATGCTAGTCATATCTATTACTTCCTCCTCTTGCACATGATCCATAATTGTAGGCTCAATTTCTTGGGTTACCGCTTTTGTCATGCTCTTAGAACGAGTGTTGTAGTTGTGATTTGCCAGAATCCTAGTTGCTAACTATTTTATCCGATACTCATCAACAACAAAAACTTGTTAATAATTAGATCATAATGGATAAACATCACGAGTTTTAAAAATACAACTTTTGCCTCGTAATTATGCGTCATCCCGACATTATTCTTCTTTTGACCCATCAATTTTCTTTTTCCCGCTTTTTTTTTGTTTCCACCCATTATTGCTTTCATTGTTTTTTTTTTCTTCCTTTCCCTTTTTCTTTTTTTTTTCTTTTTCATTTTTGGATCGTATATGTTTGCCTATCGCTCAAGCAATTTGTACATATGAGAGAAAATAATGACAATTTCTTTTGAATTTTCATTGTTATTCAAACATCGATTACAAATGATGTTGCACTACAACTTTTAAAATGCAGAAACATACAAATACAAAAATGCATGCCCTATGAATATATTAAAGCTCCTAGTGCCCGCGAGACATCCTTCGGTCTTACCGCGGGCAGTTTGTCCAGGTCAGTCATTACTTGTTTCACAATGATCATTGCTATTGCGGTAAACATTGACTGAGACATATCCTTGCACAGTTATCATTTTCGCGTAATGTATTGAGCAATGTTGAAAATTCTTTCCCTGATGACCCATTTTTCTTGAAGCAACCTACCAATCTGTTCGACACGAGCATCTAAGGTTTGCTGGTTCTTCTTCTGAAGTTGTTGTAGCTCCAATTCTAATCGAGCCATAGCCATGTAGCAATGTTCTCTCTCTACATCAAATTCTTTAGTTTGTTTACTACTTTTGACCTCGGCTGTGACGATCTTCTTCCTCAATCGAGCTACTTCAACATTATGTTCATCTTTTAATTGTCAAACCATCCGAGCTCTTTCTTCGGCGTTCTTGGCCAATTGTTTCTGAACCTCAACTAATTTCTTCTCAGCTTTATCTAGGTTAAAGCTATAATCGTTCACTTTGCGCCGTAGATTTTCAATTAGCTTCTCATCCCGGGCAAGTGGAACTGGGGTTTCGGTTGTTGTTCTCATTTTCACAATCAGAGCCATCAAATTCATTTTCTTTTCTCAGCTATTTCTTTTCACCCTCATCGGCTGCTGCTTGTAGGCTGCTTTCGAATTTGAGGTCCTGGAATTGTTTTTCCAACATGCTAATTTTGGCTCGATATTCATTTTCCTTGGCCATCCAATCTTTTTGTTCTTTAGACTGCTCGGCAAACTCTTGAATATGAGGCCTCTTCATCGGTCTCTCATGCTCAACATTTCTACGGTACCATGCGGAATATCCTGATGATACCTCTCCTCTAGCCCGATCTCTCACACAAGTGTCTGTTCTCAGATATTGGCATTCATTCCATATTTGACGAATTTTTGCTTTCGGGAATTGCCCATCAGGACTGATTTCTATTGCTTGAAGTCTGAGGTCCCCATCTTTCGGCACAACCTAATATCTTCCGAGTTGGCTTAAATCCCTGGTATAGCGCATAAGGTTGGATGCTCTTGAGACCCATTTATAGAAAATACGACCCTTCCGCTGGCATGTATAAAACTTCGTTGAGGGGCAACCATCCATATGCCCAATCTATCTGGCTAGCAGTCAGTGATCGCAAATATGTGATCCAACCCTTCGACCATCTGGTAACTTGGCCTCTTTTATCCTTACGTAGATTTTTTCAATACACGTCTTTTCAGATGATTCATAGCTTGAAAACTGATGGTGGCGGCATAAATGCTCTATCATCCACATCTAAAGAAGTAAATTACACCCCTCGAAGAAATATTGTCCCGCTTTGCGGGTCGTAAGAGCACGGAAGATATCTGCCACTATCATTGGTGCCAATGTACTATTGTCCTGCACAAGGAGAGCGCTGGAAATTCTGGCAACTTTAATGTCGATATTCCCATATTTCCTCAAAAATATGATCAATCCCAAAATGGCTAACATAAAGGCAAAACGCTTGTGTTCCTCCCACTTAGCACGGTTCGCTTTGCTGTGGAGTTTGTTTGTTGGATCATTGAATCCTCAACATGGCCATATCTGTGGTATATAAAGATCATATTGCGGAACCCGTGAACCAATTCTTCACTGTGAACATTTCTGGCAATGTTTATGGAGTCGAGGAATCTATGCACTGTAATAGCCCTTGGAGCTACCGGATACTTGTGTTTTAGGGGAACCTCGCCTTTCCCGATATAATTAGCAATTTCCTACAAAGTCGGAGTGAGCTCAAAATCTGAGAAGTGGAGCATATTTTGTGCGGGATCCTAGCAAGTAACTAGAGCTGGAATAATATCACCCCGAGGTACTATGTTTAGCAGCCCAGTAAGATCTTTCAAATATTTGTTGTAATGACCCGGCCGGTTGTATTTGAAATTGACGCCCCGAACCCCCATCTAACTGTTCCCTAAGTTCATTTATGCTATTATGGTTTACTGGGAGGGTCGGAACAGTATTAAGACGACCTCAGAATGGAAACCTGATGGTTCCATTAGCTCTGTTAGGTGATTTCGGGGTTGGGAGCACGTTCGAAATATATTTTGGAGGTCTGTAGCTCAATTTAGGCTTGAAATGCCGAAGTTTGAAATTTTTGCGAAATTCGAACGACAGGTGAGATTATGATCCGGGGGTCGAAATGGAATTCTGACAATTTCTGTAGTGTCGTTATGTGATTTTGGATATGTCTGCAAATTTTCAGGTCATTCGGACGTCGTTTGGTCGGGTTTTTGATTGAATGTTGATTTCGGAAGTTTTGAAGAAACTTAGGCTTAAATCCGTGTGAAAATGGTCATTTGGATGTTTAGGATGGTGTTTTTATGATTGGAACAAGTTCGTATCGTGTTTTGGAGTATGTTGGTGGTTTTCGTTGGGGTCCCGGGGCCTCGGAATGAATTCGGACCATCAACCTGGCATTTTGGAACCTTAAAAGGTGCAGAAAATTGCAGCATCAGTGCAGCAGGATTTTGGCCTTCGCGTTCGCGAGGCACGTGCCGCATTCGCGTAGGCCTGGCCAAGTTGGTCATCGCGTTCGCGTAGGTGAGATCGCATTCGCGTAGTGTTGGCCTGGGACGTATCGCGTTCGCGTCCAGGTGGGTCGCGTTCGCGAAGGGTAATGTGGGCGGCTTTGGGATTTTGTTCATCGCGGACGTGTGAAGAGCGTCGCGTTCGCGAAGGGTCAGTTGGGCAAAGCTTCGCGGATGCGTGGGTTGGAAAGCGAACGCATTGGGTATCTAGGTCTGGTAGTGAGCTTAAGTTCAGAACATAACACTCGCTACCCACATATACAAAAATGCCATTTTTGAGTTCCAAGAGAAGAAATTCACGGGGAATCGCTGGGATATCATCGGGAAATAATTTGGGGTAAGTTTCTTGGCCTAAATTCGTTAGTTTATCATGGAATTCGTGATTATTTCACTGTTAATAGAGGATTAATGGAGGGTTTTAGCCCTAGGCCTAAATTTTAGAAAATCTTTGATTTGAATGGGCAAACGGAGTTCGATTTCGATAAATTTTATATGCACGGACTCGTGTTGAGATAAGGAACCCGAATATATAACTTTCGTAATTTTTCGAGAAGCGTACCGAAAGTCCGGTCTTGGAAACTTATGGGTTTTTGTGTATTTTGAATTGTTTTGATTGGGTAATGTCCAATTGGCCTATTTTGATGTGATTCTATTGATTTTTATCAGATACTACACTGTGGAGGTCGACATTCGTGGCAAGAGAGTTATCTCTTAGCGGTTTTGTACTGGAGTCGAGGTAAGTTGCTTGTCTAACCTCGTGTGGGGGAACCTTCACCCCTAGGATATTATGTGATAGTTGAAAAGCCTTGTACGCGAGGTGACGGGCGTGTACATGCGCTGGTTGTTGTAACTCAATTTACCTGAATTGTCCGATTAGTGATATTTTTGTTCTTAGATGATTAAATTGTTACATTCACCTGGTATTCCCTAGAAAAACACGACCAGATAGGATTTATTTGTCTAATTGCCTAATTGTCTTATTTGAACTTCTTGAAAATTTTGGTACTAGTTTTGGTGAAGTTGTAGTTAAGCATATTATATTTTCTCTGTACGTTTCTTTATTTGCTGTGTTGGCGGACTGCGGGTTCGACTCCCGGAGATCCCAGGGCTGTAGGTTCGATTCCCAAAGACCCGAAGTGGTATTGTTTGGGGATTGCGGGTTTGATTCCCGGAGATCCAAGGGCTGTGGGTTTAATTCCCGGAGACCCAGAGTTATTGATATATATTATTGAGATATGGACTGCGGGTTCGATTATCGGAGATCCTGAGATCATTGAGACACATCCTGAGGTATTGAGACATGGGCTGTGGGTTCGATTCCCGGAGACCCAAAGATACGGTTATCGGGACTGCGGGTTAAATTCCCGTAGCTCCTGGATTTGTTGATTATAGAGTGGGACTGTGGGTTCAATTCCCATAGGTCCTGCACTTGCTGGTTGCGTTTTTGTTGAGTTGGTTACTTGTTGTTAGCTTAATCGTAGACGGTTGCAGCAATAACTTTATTGTTGTTATTTCAGATTCATTATTATTTAAAGTGATTATTTATGTTACTATCATTATGTTATTGTTCTCTCAATAGGGCCCTGACCTTTCTCGTCACTACTCCATCGAGGTTAGGCTTGGCACTTACTGAGTACCGCCGTGGTGTACTCATTCTACTCTTCTGCACACTTTTGTTGTGCAGATCTAGGTACATCAGGATAGGCTCACACTAGGTGATTTAGCAGCACATTTGGAGACTCGAGGTATGATCTTCTACGTCCGCGAATCCGGAGGCCCTCCTTCTATTCTGATAGTATTAGTAGATATTTTTCCCTCATGTCATTGTTTTAGATACTCTTGACATATAGAGCCACAGTTGTATTTCACTTTTAGTCTGTGTTACCCGTGAGATTCTGGGTCTTGGTGGTATTTTTATACAGTGTGTTTGACGAGTGTATGTGCCAAGCGGTACGGATTACATTCCCATTTATATCATTTTTCAGCTATTTCTTGTTTAATGTTCACAAACTTGTATATTCCTCAATGTGTTAGGCTTACCTAGTCGCGGGGACTGGGTGCCGTCATGATAGGTTCACGATTGGTGAACTAGGGTCGTGACAAGTTGGTATCAGAGCTCTAGGTTCATAGGAGTCACGGGACACAGACCGGTTACTTAGAGTCTCGCTGATCGATACGGAGACGTCTGTATTTATCTATGAGAGGCTATGTAACCGTTTAGGAAACTCTTCATTTCTTTTGGATTCCTTGTCGTGCGACATTTTTGGCACCAATTCTAAACTATTGTTTTCTATTCTCTCACAGATGGTGAGGACACGTGCTTCTTGTGAGGATCAGGCACACGCGCCCCCTGCTGCCGCCACTAGAGGTCGGGGTCGTGGTTGAGGACGAGGACGCGCCCGAGGTGCAGCCATAGCACCGCGCTGCCGCTGAGGCACCACCGATGGATTAGGTTGGAGCACAGGAACTTGGTACACCGACTACAGCAGCTACTACTCTAGCACTACAGGAGACCCTGGCCCAGTTCATAAGTATGTATACCACTTTAGCTCAGGCAGGGTTGCTTCCTCTCACTGCAGCTACATCTCAGGCCGGGGGAGGGGCCCATACTCCCGCAACCGCTACATCTGAGCAGCGAGTGCCAGTGGGACAGGTCCCAGAGATTATTGTTATGCCTCCTGCCGCCCCAGCACAGCCCGGAGGTGGGCCAGCTGCCTCTGAGGACGAGCAGCGTAGATTGGAGAGGTTCAAGAAATATGATCATCCAGTGTTCAGCGGTTTGGCTACAGATTATGCATTGGGTTTTCTGGAGGAGTTTCATCGTATTCCTTGTATCATGGGGATTGTAGAGACCAGCGGGGTTTCCTTCACTACTTTTCAGCTTTGTGGGGCCGCTTATGATTGGTGGCACACGTATTAGTTGGATAGTCCAGATGAGTCTGGTTCAATGACTTGGACGCAATTTTCTGATATGTTTTTGAGGGAGTTTGTTCCCCAGAGCCTTAGGGATTCTTGGCGATTGGAGTTTGAGCGGTTGCAACAGGGCTCCGTGACAGTATCGGAGTATGCTATTAGTTTCACCCTTCTATCCAGGCATGCACCGTCTTTGGTAGCCACGGTCTGGGAGAGAGTGCGGAGATTTATTGAGGGCCTTATTCCGCCAATCCGGTCTGGCATGGCTAGGGAGTTGGAGACTGATATACCTTATCAGCAGGCAGTGAGCATTGCCAGGAGGATCGAGAGTGTTCTCCCTAGAGAGCGGTGAGAGAGGGAGGCCAAGAGGTCTCGTGAGTCGGGGCACTTCTCTGGTGCCCGCACTTCAGCAGCCGGTCATTTTGGCAGGGGTTATTCCGGTCGTCCAGTTCATTCAGCATTGCCAGCAGCCGGTAGTACTCCAGCTCTTCCAGCACCTCAGGAGCCTTATTATGCTCCCCAAGTTTCCAGTGCACCTCCTGCGCGGGGTACCTCCAGGGGTCAGACTAGTGGGGGTGAGGCCGGTCAGTCACAGCCACTGCGTCCTCCCAGAGCTTGTTTTGAGTGCGGGGATACTCTCCATATGGTTAGGGAGTGCCCTAGGCATAGGAGAGGAGCACCTCCTCGGTCTTTGCAGCCTCAGCATGGATCCCAAGGCCAGCAGGCCATCATTCCAGCTCCAGCTACCACTCCACCTGCCCAGCCAGTCAGGGGCGGGGATCAGGGTACCGGAGGCCGTCCTCGAGAGAGGGGCCAGGCCAGATGTTATGCTATTCCTGATCACGTTGCGTCTGTTGCATCTGACTCTGTTATCACAGGTATTATTCTGGTTAGTCACAGGGAGGCATCGGTTCTATTCGACCCTGGTTCCACTTTTTCGTATGTATCCTCTTATTTTGCTTCTCATCTGGGTGTGCCTCGGGATTTTTTGAGTGCCCCTATTTATGTTTCCACTCCGGTGGGAGATTCTTTGGCTGTGGACCGTGTGTATCGGTCGTGTTTGGTTACTATCTGTGGTTTTGAGACCAGAGCGTATCTATTGCTGCTCGGGATGGTTGATTTTGATATTATTCTGGGCATGGACTGGTTGTCGTCCCATTATGCTATTATTGATTGTCACACCAAGACCGTGACGCTAGCTATGCCAGGCATTCCACGTATTGAGTAGAGTGGTACTCTAGATCACACCCCCGGCCGTGTTATTTCCTTTATCAAAGCTCAGCGTATGGTTGAGAAGGGGTGTTCTGCTTATCTAGTTTATGTGCAGGATGTCAGTATTCACACTCCTTCTATTGATTCCGTTCCAGTGGTACGTGATTTCGCTTACGTATTTCCAGCTGATCTCACGGGCATGCCGCCCGATAGAGATATTGGTTTTGGTATTGATTTATTGCCGGGCACTCAGCCCATTTCTATTCTACCGTACCATATGGCTCCTCCTGAGTTGAAGGAGTTGAAAGATCAGTTATAGGAGTTATTGGGTAAGGGTTTCATTCGACCCAGTATCTCGCTTTGGGGTGCTCCAGTGTTGTTTATGAAGAAAAATGACAGTTCAATGCGTATGTGTATTGACTATCGTCAGTTGAACAAAGTTACAGTGAAGAACCGGTATCCTTTGCCACGTATTGATGATTTATTTGACCACCTACAGGGCGCACAGGTGTTTTCCAAGATTGGTTTGCGCTTCAAGATCCAGATATCCCGAAGACGCCATTCAGGACTCGGTATGGTCACTACGAGTTCCTCGTGATGTCTTTCGGGCTGACTAATGGCCCAACAGCTTTTATGCATTTGATGCACAGTGTGTTCGGGCCATACCTGGACTCATTCGTGATTGTTTTTATTGATGGAATTTTGGTATATTCCTGGAGTCGGGAAGAGCATGAGCAGTATCTGAGGATAGTGCTTTAGACTCTGAGGGAGAAGCAGGTTATATGCAAAGTTCACTAAATGTGAACTCTGGCTCAATTCAATGGCATTTCTAGGCCACGTGGTGTCAAGCGATGGTATTCGAGTGGATCCGAGGAAGGTGGAGGCCGTGCAGAGTTGGCCCAGACCCTCCTCAGCTATTGAGATTCGCAGTTTCCTTGGCTTGGCGGGTTATTACCGTCGTTTCGTAGAGGGGTTCTCTTTGATCGCAGCACCTATGACCAGGTTGACCCAAAAGGGTGCTCCTTTCTAGTGGACAGAGGAGCGTGAGGCGAGCTTTCCGAAGCTCAAGACAGCCTTGGCTTCAGTCCCTATCTTGATGTTGCCTACAGGTTCGGGATCCTATGCAGTATATTGTGATGCCTCACGAGTTGGACTCGATGCAGTATTGATACAGGACGGTAGGGTGATTGCCTTCGCGTCCAAATAGCTGAAGGTACATGAAAAGAACTACCCTGTCCACGATCTTGAGCTAGCTTCCATTGTTCATGCCTTGAAGATTTGGCATCATTACTTGTATGGGGTTCCTTGTGAGATCTATACTGATCATCGGAGCTTACAGCACTTACTTAAGCAGAAGGACCTGAACATGCATCAGAGGAGATGGTTGGAGCTACTGAAGGACTATGATATTACTATTCTCTATCATCCGGGCAAGGCCAATGTAGTTGCCGATGGTTTGAGTCACCAGGCTGAGAGTTTAGGGAGGTTGGCATATCTACTAGCTTCGAAGAGGCCTATGGCGATGGATGTTTAGGCTTTAGCTAGACAGTTTGTTAGACTGGATCTTTCGGAGCCCAGGCGGGTTCTGGCCTGTGTGGTTTCTCGGTCTTCTCTATTTGATCGCATCAGGGAGCGTCAGTTCGATGACCCTTATTTACTTGTTCTCCAGGATAGAGTTCGGCGTGGTGATGCTCGAGATGTTACCATCGGAGATGATGGGGTTATGAGGATGCAGGGGCGTATTTTTGTGCCCAATGTAGATGATCTTCGAGAGCTAATTCTAGCAGAGGCCCATAGCTCGCGGTATTCCATCCATTCGGGTGCCGCGAAGATGTATCAGGACTTGAGGCAGCATTTTTGGTGGAGGCGGATGAAGACAGATATAGTCGGTTATGTTTCTAGGTGCCTCAACTGCCAGCAGGTAAAGTATGAGCATTAGCGTTCGGGTGGGTTAATGCAGCAGATTGAGATTCCAGAGTGGAAATGGGAGCACATCACCATGTACTTTGTATCTGGACTTCCACTGACTGTGAGGAAGTTAATTCCATTTGGGTCATTGTTGATCGGTTGACCAAGTCCGCCCATTTCATACCGGTGAGCACTACTGACTCATCGGAGCGACTGTCGGAGATCTACATCAAAGAGATAGTTTGGCTGCATGGTATTCTAGTTTCCATCATTTCAGATAGAGGCACTCAGTTTACTTTACGGTTCTGGAGAGCCGTGCAGCAGGAGTTATCCAATCGGGTGGAGTTGAGCTCAGCGTTTCACCCCCAGACTAATGGCCAGTCCGAGCGCACTATTCAGATTTTGGAGGATATGCTACGTGCGTGCGTGATTGAGTTTGGAGGTTCATGGGATCATTTCTTGCCACTGGCAGAGTTTGCTTATAACAATAGCTACCAGTCTAGTATTCAGATGGCACCGTATGAAGGTCTATATGGTAAGAGGTGCAGGTCTCCCGTGGGTTGGTTCGAGCCGGGCGAGGCCAGGCTGCTAGGTACTGAAATGATCCAGGATGTAATGGACATGGTCAAGGTGATTCAGGATAGACTTCGTGCAGCCCAGTCTAGACAGAAGAGTTATGCGGACAAGAAGGTCCGCGATGTGGCTTTTATGGTTGGCGAGCGAGTTCTGCTTTGAGTCTCGCCCATGAAGGGCGTTATGAGGTTTGGGAAGAACGGGAAGCTGAGTCCTAGATTTATTGGTCCTTTTGAGATTTTGAGGCGTGTTGGGGAGGTTGCTTATGAGTTGGCCTTACCTCCCAGCCTAGCCGGAGTCCATCCCGTATTTCATGTCTCTATAGCATGTGTTGGATTTCACTTCTGTTCAGCTAGACGAGGATATGTCTTATGTTGAGGAGGCAGTAACCATTCTAGACAGGCAAGTCAGGAAGCTAAGGTCAAAGAACATCGCTTCAGTAAAGGTCCAGTGGCGGGGTCAGGCGGTAGAGGAGGTGACTTGGGAGACCGAGCAGGATATGCGCAACCAGTACCCTCATGTCTTCACCACTCCAGGTATGTTTTATATGCTCGTTTGGGGATGAATAAATCTTTTAAGTGTGGGAAGATGTATCGACCCGGCCGGTCATTTTTGAAATTTACGCCTCGAACCCCCATCTAACTGTTCCCCTAAGTTTATTTTTGCTATTGTGGTTTGCCGGGAGGGTCGGTTCTGGAATTTGGAGTGTTTTGGGACACTTAGTCCCTAAATGGGAGCTTTATAGTTGGAAAATGGCCCGTAGTCAGAACAGTGTTAAGACGACCTCGAAACGGAAATCCGATGGTTCCATTTGCTCCGTTAGGTGATTTCGAGGTTGGGAGTGCATTCGGAATGTATTTTGGAGGTCTGTAGCTCAATTAGGCTTGAAATGCCGAAGTTTGAAATTTTGGCGAAATCCGAACGATAGGTGATCCGGGGGGTCGGAATGGAATTATGACAATTTCTGTAGCTTCGTTATGTGATTTTGGATACGTCCACAAATTTTTAGGTCATTCGGACGTCGTTTGGTTGGGTTTTAGGTTGAATGTTGATTTCAGAAGTTTTGAAGAAACTTAGGCTTGAATCAGTGTGAAAATGGTGATTTTGATGTTTAGGATGATGTTTTTATGATTGGAACAAGTTTGTAACATGTTTTGGAGTATGTTGGTGGTTTTCGTTGGGGTCCCGGGGGCCTCGGGATGAATTCGGACCATCAACCGAGCATTTTGGAACCTTAAAAGCTGCAGAAAATTGCAGCATCAGTTCAGCAGGATTTTGGCCTTCGCTTTCGCGAGGCACGTGCCTCGTTCACGTAGGCCTGGCCAAGTTGGTCATCGCGTTTGCGTAGGTGAGATCATGTTTGCGTAGTTGTGGCCTGGGACTTATCGCGTTCGCGTCCAGGTGGGTCGCGTTCGCGAAGGGTAAAGTGGGCGGCTTTGCGATTTTGTTCATCGCGAACGCGTGAAGAGCGTCGCGTTCGCGAAGGGTCAGTTGGGCAAAGCATCGCAGACGCGTGGGTTGGAACGCGAACGCGTAGGGTAACCAGGTCTGGCAGTGAGCTTAAGTTCAGATCATAACACCCGCGACCCACATATACAAAAACGCCATTTTTGAGTTCCAAGAGAAGAAATTGACGGGGAATCGCTAGGATATCATCGGGAAATCATCGAGGGTAAGTTTCTTGGCCTAAATCCGTTAGTTTATCATGGCATCCGTGATTATTTCACTGTTAATAGAGGATTAATAGAGGGTTTTAGACCTAGGCCTAAATTTTAGAAAATCTTTGATTTGAATGGGCAAACGGAGTCCAATTTCGAAAAGTTTTATATGCACAGACTCGTGTTGAGATAAGGAACCCGAATATATAACTTTCGTAATTTTCAAGAAGCGTACCGAAAGTCAGGTTTTGGTAACTTATGGGTTTTGGTGTATTTTGAATTGTTTTGATTGGGTAATTCCCAATTGGCCTATTTTGACGTGATTCTATTGATTTTTATCAGATACTATACCTGTGGAGGCTGACATTCGCGGCAAGAGAGTTGTCTATTAGTAGTTTTGTACCGGAGTCGAGGTAAGTGGCTTATCTAACCTCGTGTGGGGGAACCTTCACCCCTAGGATATTATGTGATAGTTGAAAAGCCTTGTAAGCGAGGTGACGGGCGTGTACATGCGCTGGTTGTTGTAACTCACTTTACCTGAATTGTCCGATTAGTGATATTTCTGTTCTTAGATGATTAAATTGTTACATTCACCTGGTATTCCCTAGAAAAGCATGACCAGATAGGATTTATCTGTCTAATTGCCTAATTGTCTTATTTGAACTTCTTGAAAATTTTGGTACTAGTTTTGGTGAAATTGTAGTTAAGCATATTATATTTTCTCTGTACGTTTCTTTATTTGTTGTGTTGGCGGACTGCGGGTTCGATTCCCGGAGATCCCTGGGCTGTAGGTTCGATTCCCAGACCCGGAGTGGTATTATTTGTGGACTGCGGGTTCGATTCTCGGAGATCCAAGGGCTGCGGGTTCGATTCCCGGAGACCCAGAGTTATTGATATATATTATTGAGATATGGACTGCGGGTTCGATTCTCGGAGATCCTGAGATCATTGAGACACATCCTAAGGTATTGAGACATGGGCTGCGGGTTCGATTCCAGAAGACCCAGAGATACGGTTATCGGGACAGCGGGTTAAATACTCGTAGCTCCTGGATTTGTTGATTATAGAGTGGGACTGTGGATTCAATTCCCAGAGGTCCTGGACTTGCTGGTTGCATTTTTGTTGAGTTGGTTACTTGTTGTTAGCTTAATCGTAGACTGTTGCAGCAATCACTTTATTGTTGTTATTTCAGATTCATTATTATTTAAATTGCTTATTTATGTTACTATCATTACATTATTGTTCTCTCAGTAGGGCCCTGACCTTCCTTGTCACTACTCCATCGAGGTTAGGCTTGGCACTTACTGAGTACCACCGTGGTGTACTCATGCTACTCTTTTGCTCACTGTTGTTGTGCAGATCCAAGTACATCAGGACAGGCTCATACTAGGTGATTCAGCAGCACATTTGGAGACCTCAAGGTATGATCTACTACGTCCACGGATCCGGAGGCCCTCCTTCTATTCTGATAGTATTAGTAGATGTTCTTCCCTCATGTCGTATTTTTAGATACTCTTGACATATAGAGCCACAATTGTATTTCCCTTTTAGTCTGTGTTACCCGTGAGATTCCAGGTCTTGGTGGTATTTTTATACAGTGTGTTTGACGAGTGTATGTGCCAAGCAGCACGGATTACATTCCCATTTATATCGTTTTTCCGCTATTTCTTGTTTAATGTTCACAAACTTGTATATTCCGCAATGTGTTAGGCTTACCTAGTCGCGGGGGACTGGGTGCCGTCATGACAGGTTAACGATTGGTGAACTAGGGTCGTGACATTTGTTGACCGAATCCTGTCCATCATGGCCTAGATCATTCTACCATAATCGCAACTCCAAAGGGATCTTGTTCATTAGTGCAAAGGGTTCATTTTGTATTGTGCTCATCTTGCAAATTTTTTAAAGGCAAATTATTCAGAAAGAAAAAACTTTTAAAGGACAATTTTCATTCATTTAAAAAGAAATAACCTTTCCGTATTTTATTTGAAAATTCTAAGGCTATTATTTTAAAGAAAAAGAAATGACTTCAAAGCGGCCATTTTTGCACAAACAACCTTCCGGCGTCCTTTCAGAACATTCGGCTATTTTCAAAAACATCATCACTTTGATTTTATTGAAAACGAAAAATTCAACATTTTTTGGTTATTTTTTTGAAAAGGGTCGTTGGACCCATCACAGGTTGCCTACGTATCTCGCCTAGTGGTGAGAATAAAACCTGCGTAGTTCGGTCAAATTGTTTTACGACCAAAAATTGTTTCGACTATTTTCAAACTTTCGACGATGTTTCGTCAGTATTTAGGTATTTCTATTCTAATTTTCTTTCTTTTTGTTTTCAGATATTTAGCTGGTCAGCATAATAATCTAGGACAAACAAATGCAACATATAATCATGCTCGGTCTTTGATTTCCTAGGTCACCTGTCCTAGACGGACCCAACCCCTGTGTTGAGTCCCCTAAGTCAGATATGATACAAATAAACGTCCAAAATCTAGGCTCAATTTCCTGATTTTTCATGCTACTATACTGTGTACCCGAGTGGACAACTCGGATCGAGGAGAGGGCTACGTACCGGCGACCCGCGGGATCGTCCAGCTTTGTAACTTATTCGCCCTCTATTTTTCTTATTGGGTATTGACTTAACAGAAAGGGGAGTCTCAACCAGTAAGCACATCCCCGGAGGTAAGAAGAGAAGGGTTTTTGGAACAATTTTATATATACAATTCACGTAATATCAAAGCGGTAAACATGTAGCACATTGATCAAAGCATATAATGAAATCAAATAATATGAAAACATCAATTTAATCGAGCTCGAATTCTTAAACCCTAAATCGAAGTTCTAGGTTTCTTATCCCCAGACTCCTTTTTCACTTTATAATAAGTATACCCCGTTAATTATTAATACACCCCAAGAATGGATATAATAATAATAACAGGGAAGGAGTTTTTCCACTTCAAGGACAATCGGAACGGGATTTATTTATTAAATTTTAGAGTCGCCACTTGGGAAAATAATGGTGTACCAAGTCACCGGTTTAATTCCGAATCCGAGGAAATTATGACTCTATTTTAACAGTCCGCGAAACTAGAAATCTGGATAAGGAATTCTGTTAACCCGGGAGAAGGTGTTAGGCACTCCCGGATTCCGTGGTTCTAGCACGGTCGATCACCTGCCGTATTTGTCTTATCTGATTTCTTTATATGCTTCAATTTTACAAATGTTTTTAATTTCCCGTTTTTTATTTTTAAAGACTTGAGACGTCACGAAAACGTATTTCAAGTCACACCGCAACCAGTACGCATGTGACTTTAATGCATTTCAACTTCGCCAGGATTTGGGATTTGGGTCACATAAAATGTGCACCCGTATTAGGAATGTAATTTTTAATTGGGCCTATAATGTCTACGTCTTATTAGCTTTTAAGAAAGACCGTGAAATTTGCTAAACTGTCCTTCCGAGTCTAGCATTTTACATTGAAATCCATTTAGGGGGGACCCGTGTATTTTTTCATCTTCGAGGCGAGGCTCATCCCTTATTTTTAAGGTCCATTCCTAGTCGTATACTATGTTTTTCTATTTTTGTTATTCTTCCTAATTTATATCTTGTTTTTTTGTGTTATTTTTAGACTGTAATATTAGAGTCCATGCCATTTATTCATTATTGGGCCTGGACTTTGGACTACTTTAACAGTCCATTACTTAGAACGAATGGGCATCTGTAGCCCAATGTGTACTACTGTCTCTACTTGAGAACTTAGACATTGCAATAATCAGACCTGGGCCTATATTCATGACTAGGCATAGAGTATATGAACGAAATAGGGAACAGGCTAGCAACATCAAAATATTTTTTGAGCAAATGTTTTTCAAATGATAGAGAAAATAAGTAAAAATCATACTATTTCAAAATGTACCAAATTACATCTCAATCACTACTAATTTCATATCCTAATAACGAATTGAACATTCTAAGGCAGAAATTTTGTATTAGTATTATTATTCTATATGTCAGATTTAGATACTCAAGTAATTATCACAATTTTAGTTGCAAGACTTATTTTGTCACTTATTTTAACTAAAGGAAAACAGTGTTGTAACATTTAACTGAACATGCTTGAGTTATTAACAGTCACAGAAGTCTAAAACAAATCTGTAGATAAGTCATTTTTAAGTGAAGCTAGATGATAATACAATTTAATCTTAAACCACTTATTTCCTTTTAGATTAAACTGATCCAAATTCAGAGTTTAACTAACAAGAGTAGCTAGATACCAGTTTATACGTCCAATTTCAGAATCATATTTATTTACCTAGGTGTATTAACTTTATATTACCCTATTTTAGTTGTGAATTAGGTGATACACCATATCTAATTACTGATTTACATCTAACAATAGCATTATCTACTTCTACTCTAATCTAGGTCAGATTCATAGAGTTGTTAATTATTACAACCATTCCTAATGAATTACAAATGGATGTACGAATTAATTACATCTATGATAGAATAAACAGAAATGACTTCATCAAAAATTAATTAAACTTCATTTCTTCATCATAATCTCAATTACATCTCAAGAAAATAGATGTGTACCTGGTTCAAAACAAACCGATGAGTCTAGAGTTTTGGAGAAGAAGAATAGTGAGCAACCAATAGCAAAAATATAGCAACAGCAACAAGACAATTTGATCACTGCAAAACAGCTAACAAAACCCCAAATATAGAATCCAGAAAATCAACCCAGTAGAATAAAGGAATCAAGCAAAGTAGAGATGAATTAATAAAGGATCGACCCACAGAAATTCCAGAACAACACTCAAGTTAATTTGCTAATAATTGCTAGTTGTATATTTTAGAACTCCGAATTTCTGAGCCTAGAATTATAATGTGTAGAACCCCTTTTTCAGGCTCTCTAACAGACTATTTATAGAGTTATTTTGGGGGAAATTAAAGGGAATTTCAAATAAGTTAATTCTATTTCCCTCCCCTTATTCTTTTCAAATAGTTATAGTGTAGTCTATTAGAATTGTATCGAAATGCCTTAGAACCTCTGCTAGAAGGTTCTAGGCAATTCTATTGGGTTCTTTTAGGTGTGTTTACCTAATTACCCTCACTTGCTAAGGTTTATTACACTACTGCCTTTTAGTTCTACCCAGTCTGCCCTTTATTTTCTAAGTAATTGCAGAAATACAAAGTACTAAAGTCACTTTTAGCCTTATAGGCACTATTTAGTCTTCATAAATGCCATTTACTATTCCTTTTTTATCCTTTGTATTTAATCAATATTACATGACCTGCCTTAGATATGGCAGAACTAGGTTAAGTAGTTATTTAACAGGTAACCCCTAATTAGAAATGTTTTAAGACTTAACCAGTTTGGATCACACCCCTTTTATTATTAGCCACCATTTATCAGAAAATAACATTTATCAGAATATGACCATTATTAAAAACATACCCACTTATAAAAAACATAGCCACCTAATAGAAGTACAGCCACTCAATCAACATTGCCACTGAATCAACATAGTCTTGACTTACAAACGTAGCCACAAATTCTGACACTAATAACACAAGTACTCCAAGGTTCAGAATGAACTCACATACGAATCAAGTTACAAACATAGCCAGATTTATGTTGTTTTACACATATCGCCTCAATCACGAATTAATTTTCAATTAATCAGAACTCATAGGAGAAGTTTGATAATGGTTGAATTCCAACTAACCAAAAGTCAATCGAGATAGAGTATAATGAACAAACACATAAAACAGACTAGTTAGCACATGATTCATGCGTAGTTAATATCAAAAACCCTAAGAACACTTAGAAAATATAGGCATGTGTAAGATTCAAAGCTCACATGAACAGGCAAAGATAGATTCTTATTTCTTAAGCATGCAGAAGTAATAGGCTCAGGTAAACATAAAAGACATGCTAAGAAACATTTTTTCAGAACAGCAAACCAAAAATAGAAACAGGGGTGGGGAACTTAGCTTTTTCGGTCTTTTTCTTTTCCTTTTCTTTTCTTTCTTTCTTTTCTTCTTTCTTTCTTCTTTCTTTCTTCTTTGTTCTTATAATTTTTTTTTGATTATTAGAACTTTGAAGACGTTTGGTCTTCTAAGTTCTGGACTTTTCAGAAAGGGCTTTGAGTTCGATTTTGGTGTATATGGGGGTGGTCTAGAGACATGGTATAGTATTTTTTGGGGTGGGGTTTAATTTTGGTACTTGCCGGAGTAGGGTTCCGGCAAGTGTTTTTCTGATATTCGACACGTTCAAGGCTAATTCGAGGGAAACCACCCAAATGGGGTGGTAGATCACCTCAAAATAGTTCAGGGGTATTAGTATGGGACCTTGGTTCATACTTGGTGAGGTCGCCGGCTAGGGTTCCAGGGATCGGAGTTTCAAGAACAGGGATGTCTTTTGGTTTTGGTGGTGGTTTATGGTGGCTTGAAGGTTTTGGGTGGTGGATACGGTGTTTGAGGCTTGCCTGAGCCGGAGACAACGGCTGAGGCTTTGTTTGCCAGCAGTCTCCATGACAGACCGGAGGAGGAAGACAATGGGTCTCAGAGGCGGCTAGGGTTTTTAAAGATGTGTTATGTGTGTATAATGAAGGAATTGAACGGGAGACTGGGAATATATACCAATCATGCCTCATTGCTTCCTTGTCATTGGATTAGTCAAGATCAACGGCCAGGATCTTGTAGCCTCAAGACGGTGTCGTTTGTTTAAATGAATGATCTCCTTAGGTCTGTTTGATTATATACTTGGACGACTGGGATTAATTAACCTATACTACGTCGTTTGGTTTTAATGAGTCTTTGGTCATGTCCGTTTGATCAATCGTATTGAACGGCCAAGATTAATTCTATACACGACGTCGTTTGATTTATAGTGGAACCACCTCATCTGGTCCATACAATTCAATTCATCAACGGTCGAGATTTGTTTGGCTAGTACGATGTCGTTTGGATTATAAGCCTGGGCAAACCAGGCTTATTTTGTTTGGGCCTAGTGTATTTTGTGCTTGTTATATGTATATCCTTATGTATTTGGCCAAAATTTATATCGTATTTTGTATTTTCACTTGTATTTTATTTATTTCTTGTATTTTCTTTATGTATTTTGTATTTTTCTTGTTTTATTTATTTTCAACTACTATATTTCCTTTGTTTTATATTTTCTTGATTTTTCCTTAATTTTCTGGTATTTTTGCCATTTTACTTGATTTTTCTGAATTTTATACTTTTTGTATGATATTTTCCAATTGGTTTCTTTTGTAATTTTCATTTCAATTTTATTCTAAAACAAAAACACAAGTATTTCAACTAAATCACACAATTACAAACCAAAAATCATTTTTGTATATATATATATATATATATATATATATATATATATATATATATATATATATATATATATATATATATATATATATATATATAATTGGAATTTAATTGCTCAGGGCAAAAATTACGTGCTTACACCAACTTCATATTTTTGGGTGTTTTTCGAGTTCTTTCGGTTGGGTTATGTTCCATTAGCATATTATAATGTATTCCTTGTGGTTTTGAGCAGATTCAGCACCTGAGGAGGTTGATTCAAGAGGAAAAGGCTTAGCAGACTAGTCTGGTGACCGGTTCAAGGTGAGTAATAGATTTAGATGATGACCTGAGGGTTTGAAACCCCTATATATTAGACTGTGACACTATATTAAGGCGAGACACATACTTTACGGTGATTGCGGGGTCGATTGTGGTTGGGGACTATGGATTAGTCCACTCGAGTGATGTTATACTGTGTTGTTGGCTAGAAATTAGCTGGTAAACCTCCTACTCTGATGGTTACAGATATATTTGGGCTGCGTGCTAGTTATTTGGATCCCATAAGGATTATTATCACTGTTTCCCTGATGTATGGCATGTTTCATGATATTAGTCCTGAGTTAAACATTGTCTCGAAATGTCTAGTAAAATTATAAGGTTTTAAACACCTAATTTATAATTTCTGATAATTGGAACTAATAATGGTAATTTTGACTGTGCCCGTGTGGCTTGCATGCATATAGCTGGACTGATAGTGGATCGGGCTGCACACCACATTGTATGTTACGATGATATTGTGCTTGGGCTGTAGGAGCCTCTCCGAAGTCTAAACCTCCACGTGAGCGCGGGTACCCAAATGGATCGGGCTGCGCGCCTCAGCGATCATATGCATTTGCATTGCATCCATGCATTGGTATCTATCTGTTTATTTTGTCTCTACTTGTTGTTATTACACTATTAAATGTGTAGGAGTACTAGTTTTAGCTTCACATTGTTGTATTTTCGGGATTTCTTACTATAAGTCATTATACATGTAAATTACCACTGAGTTGGAAGTACTCACTTTACTCCATGCACCATGTGTGCAAATCCATGTACTTCGGGAGTTTAGCTGAGCTTTTTCTGATTTCAGAGTTTGTTCAGAGTTGTCGAGATAGCTGTTTGACGTCTGCAGGACCCGACTCCTCCCCTATCCCTTTTATTATCTTTCCGGAGTTCTAAAACTACGTATTATTGGAGTCTTATGACATTGTATTGTTAGAAGATCTAGACTCATGACCCCCAGGTCTTCGGGAGTATATTCCATATTATTGAGATATTCAGCTTATATCTATCTATCAGTTTTGTTGTTGTTAAATGATTTTTAAATAATTGGTTTGAGCTTGACGCTCGGGTTGAAAGTGTAAATGGTCGGTCTTGCCTAGCAGTTATGTTGGGTGCTATCACAACCGGGTTTGGGGTCGTGACAAGTTGGTATCAAAGCCTAGGTTACTAGGCCTCATGGGTCATGAGCCGGTTAGTAGAGTCTCGCAGATCGGTACGAAGATGTCTGTAGTTATCCTCGAGAGGTTGCATAACCTTTAGGAAACACTTCATATTCTTTAACTCTTGTCGTGCAGCTTTATTGTTCTGAGAACTAAACATTTATATTCTATACTCCCAAAGATGGCGAGAACTCGTGCTACCAGACGTGGCGGACGACCACCATTTCCACCTGCTAGAGGCCGTGGGCGCGGTTGTGGTCGTAGTCGAGGTAGAGCAACAGGGGCAATTCAAGTTGACCCATCAGTTGCCCATATTCAAGACCAGCCTCCAGCTGTTTATACTCCTGTAGCACCCGTTCATGCACCGGCAGTGCCTATCATGATTTCTGGTCTTCGGGAGGCTTTAGCTCAGATATTATATGTCTGCACTGGTTTGGCTTATGCAGTTTCAGCCTCTACTACCGTAGCTACTTCTCAGACCGGAGGTGGTCATCAGAACCCCCCGTAACTCACACACCCGAGCAGGTTAAGTAGGGATTAGAGACACTAGAGGAAGACCCAACTCAGCCAGTTGCACCGGTTGGTCCAGTTGCGCCAGTCGCACCAGCTCCGGGGTATATAGTTCCAGCGATGCCAGATGACGATCAGCGTTGGTTAGAGAGGTTTGGTAGAATTCAGTCTTCGACATTCAGTGGTACTGAGGGCGAGGATGCCCAGGGATTTCCGGACAAGTGTCAGCGGATGCTTCGCACTGCAGGGATCCTAGAGTCGAGTGGAGTGTCTTTTACCACCTTCTAGTTATCAGGGCCATCTTTCACATGGTGGGAGGAGTTTGGGAGGCGTACGTCTTTGGAAGCAGCACCTCTTACTTGGTTGCAGCTCTCCACTCTCTTTTTGGAGAAGTATGTGCCGCTGTATCGCAGAGATGAGCTATACCGACAGTTTGAGTGGTTGATCCAAGGTGATATGACAGTGACCCAGTATGAGTTGAGGTTCACACAGTTGGCTAGACATGCTACTTGGATGATCCTGACAGATCGGGAGAGCATCAGGAGGTTTGAGGATGGCCTCAACTATTTGATTCGTATTTTAATGACTGGGGAGAGACTGGTAGCAACTTCATTTGAGGAGATATTTGATATGGCTCGTCAGATTGAGATAGATCATTGTCGAGAGCGTGAGGAGAGGGAGGCCAATAGGCCTCGAGGTTCAGGTATCTATAATGGTGCTCCATCTAGGGGCCAGTTCCAACATGGCAGAGGTTATTCTTTCAGGCCTCCTCAGACAGGTCACCTAGAGTACATTGGGGCTTCTTCCAGTCGTGGCCATCAGGGATATCAGCAGGGCTGGTCTTCACTTAGTGCCCTTCCCGCTCAAAGTTCTACGCCCGCCTCTCTAGCCCAAGCTCATCTGCAGCTAGAAGTTCCCTTCATTCCCCTTCTCCAGCTCTGGGTAGTTGTTATGAGTGTGGTGAGTTTGGCCATATGAGGAGATAGTGTCCTCGGCTTCGTAATGGTCGGTCTCAGTAGAGGGATCAGCCCTTCTCTTCTACTCCATCTACTTTAGCACAATCCTAGTTATGTAGGGGTGGGGGTCAGTTAGCTAGGGTTTGCCCTAGGAGTGGAGATTGATCGAGTGGTAGTCAGGCTCGGTTCTATGCTTTTCCAGATGGGTGAGACGTTATTGCATCAGATGCGGTTATCAGAGGTATTATCTCAGTTTTCCACGAGGATGCTTCTGTTTTTTTTATACTGGGTCTACATACTCCTATGTATCTTCATATTTTTCCCGTCATTTAGGTACGACCCATGGTTGTCTTGCCTTGCCTGTGCAGTATCTACCCCGGTGAGTTATACTATTATTACGGATCAAGTATATAGATCATGTCTTGTTACTATTAGGGTTTTGGAGACTCGAGTTGATTTGTTGTTGTTGGGTATGGTAGACTATGTGATTATGGGTATGGATTGGTTATCTATGTGTTATTCTGGACTGCCATGCCAAGACAGTTATGTTGGCCATTCCAGGTGTTCCGATGATTGAGAGGTGAGGTTGGACTGATTATGTTCCCAGCAGGGTGATCTCTTTCTTAAAGGCTGAGTGGATGGTTAGGAAGGAATCTTTATCATATTTAGAATTTGTGAGAGATGTTGGAGCTGAGACTCCTAGTATTGATTCAGTGCCCGTTGTGAGGAATTTTCCCAGATGTTTTTCCCGCAGACCTGTTGGGCATGCCGCCGGACAGGGATATTGATTTTGTTATTGATCTGTTGCCGGGCATTCACCCCATCTCTATCCCTCCCTATCGTATGGCACGTGCTGAGTTAAAAGAATTGATTATCTCAGTTTTCCACGAGGATGCTTCTGTTTTTTTTATACTGGGTCTACATACTCCTATGTATCTTCATATTTTTCCCGTCATTTAGGTACGACCCATGGTTGTCTTGCCTTGCCTGTGCAGTATCTACCCCGGTGAGTTATACTATTATTACGGATCAAGTATATAGATCATGTCTTGTTACTATTAGGGTTTTGGAGACTCGAGTTGATTTGTTGTTGTTGGGTATGGTAGACTATGTGATTATGGGTATGGATTGGTTATCTATGTGCTATTCTGGACTGCCATGCCAAGACAGTTATGTTGGCCATTCCAGGTGTTCCGATGATTGAGAGGTGAGGTTGGACTGATTATGTTCCCAGCAGGGTGATCTCTTTCTTAAAGGCTGAGTGGATGGTTAGGAAGGAATCTTTATCATATTTAGAATTTGTGAGAGATGTTGGAGCTGAGACTCCTAGTATTGATTCAGTGCCCGTTGTGAGGAATTTTCCCAGATGTTTTTCCCGCAGACCTGTTGGGCATGCCGCCGGACAGGGATATTGATTTTGTTATTGATCTGTTGCCGGGCATTCACCCCATCTCTATCCCTCCCTATCGTATGGCACGTGCTGAGTTAAAAGAATTGAAGGAGCTGCATCAGGAACTCCTAGATAAGGTGCTCATTCGCCCGAGTGTGTCACCGTAGGGTGCACCGGTGTTGTTTGTCAAGAAAAAAGATGGCTCAATGAGGATTTGTATTGATTATAGGCAGTTGAACAAGGTAACAGTGAAGAACAAGTATCCTCTACCGCACATTGATGATTTGTTTTTTCAGCTCCAGTGAGCGAGGGTATTCTCGAAGATTGATCTTCATTCAGGCTATCACTAGCTGAAGATTAGGGATTCTGATATCATGAAGACGGCTTTCAGGACAAGATATAGGCATTAAGAGTTTCTAGTTATATCTTTTGGGCTAGCTAATGCCCCACCCACGTTTATGGATTTGTTGAATAGTGTGTTCCGGTCATATCTAGATTCTTTTGTGATTGTGTTTATTGATGACATCCTGGTCTACTCGCGTAGCTAGGAGGAGCATGCTCAGCATTTGAGAGTGCTGTTTCAGAGATTGAGGGAGTAGAAGATTTATGCATTGTTCTCCAAGTGTGAGTTCTGGGTAGGGTTTGTGGCTTTTCTGGGACACGTGGTGTCTAGTGAGGGTATTTAGGTTGACCCAAAGAAGAATGAGGCAGTGCAGAGTTAGCCTAGACCGTCCTCAGCTACGGTGATTCGGAGTTTCCTCGGTTTGGCAGGGTATTATAGCCGGTTTGTCCAGGGATTTTCATCTATTGGTTCGTTCTTGACCAAGTTGACGCAGAAGGGTGCACCAACCGTATGGTCGGATGAGTTTGAGGACAGTTTTCAGAAGCTCAAGACAGCTTTTACCACAACTTTAGTGTTAGTCTTGCCATCAGCTTCTAGTTTTTACACCATGTATTGTGATGCTTCGAGAGTTGGGATTGGATGTGTTTTGATGCAGGATGGTAGAGTTGTTGCTTATGCTTCTCGTCAGTTGAAGCCTCATGAGAAGAACTACCCTGTCCGTGATTTGGAGTTGGTTGCCATAGTTCATGCTTTGAAGATTTGGAGGCACTATTTATATGGCGTGTCCTGTGAGGTATATACTGATCATCGCAGTCTCCCGCACTTGTTCAACTAGAAGGATCTAAATTTGAGGCAGCGGAGGTGGCTTGAGTTACTCAAGGATTATGACATTACCATTTTATATCATCCGGGGATAATGCTGCTTGGTGGGCTGGGCCAGGGCCTAAACGGGCCGGTCTTCACGATCCTAGGCCTGGTAGGCCTGGGCTCTGGCAGTCCCAGGCTTTGTGGGGCTGGATGGTTGAACCGGACATGACTGGCCTAAGCACACTGTGGTCCTGGGCCTAGCGGGCCGGGCTCGTGGTCTTAGCGGGCATAATGGGCTTTTTAATTTCCGGTCTTTTTTTTTAAAAAAATTTTTTGTTTAATAGAATTTCTTGTAAATGATATATGTATATAATTAATAAAGTGTTTGACGAAAATGTAAAATAACAATATAATTGTAAAACTTAATTCGCATGCTTAATAAATTAATAACGAAGTACAACATGAAGCATAATATCTTCAAGAAAATAAAGTACAAAAACGAAAGCTCGAGGGTGGAATACCCTCAACACAATGGTTGATATGCCTCCTTAAACTGCATGTGCCGGACCTTGTACGAAAATTTAAAACTTTACCACAGTTCTTGCACTTTAACAATAAGCCTTCTTCATTTCATTCATGCACATCATAGTGTTGCATAACAAATAAGCGCACTCTTTCCGGAAGAGGCATGATTTAACTTGAAAATTGAGATTGAGAGTTGAGACTTTAAGTCTTGAAAAGTGGAGAGTGAGAGATTGAGAGAAATTTAGTTTGTGAAATGAGTTTTGAGTATTGAAATGAAGAGAGGGAGGGGGTATTTACAGTGTTAGAAAATATTATTTGTGTAATTTGAATAAAAAAAACAAAAACGGCTATTTTAAAAATATGACCGTTAGGGGTGGGCCCTAATTTTAAAAATTTTTGTTTTGTAGTATATATATTATATAATATAATATATTTAGTACACTAGTATATTATGCATGTATATACTATATACTATACACTATATATATATATATATATATATATATATATATATATATATATATATATATATATATTCAAAGAATCAAAGGCATGTCTTATAATTTTTATTACCAAAAATGGCATATCTTTCTTAGTCTTCTTCCCCCCAATCGAATGAGCACAACAAGGTACTAATACCACCATTAAAAGGAAAAAACTAAACAAGATGTGCCAAAGTACAAGTTACAATGTAATCTATATTGTGTCTCTAACAAACCTCATAAATCCTTCAAGGTTTGGAGGAGGTTCTGTTGGTGGTGGTGGAAAAGAAGCTTGTTCATCACCACTTCCGGGCGAAGCGGCATCCTCTGCAAGTTCAACTATCATTTCATCATACGCTTCATCCACATCTGGTTGTTATTCCGCAAGTCCAAAGTTTATTCTTTCTGAGCGGATCCAATCTCTAAATAGCACTGATTTTTCCAAGATCTCCCTCATAGATGCTCTATGATCACCTATTTGAAGTATTGCTTGACTGAAGGCGCTCTCTGATGCAACAGTTGAAGCTTGAATCGCTAAAATATCCCGAGCCATCCTTGCAAGAACAGAAAAATGTTTTTCCCTTTACTTACACCATTCCAAAAGATCAAAATTGTCATCTGGATTCTCCTTTTCAAGTCCCTGCGACAAATAAACTTGAAGCTCATTTAGATGTGAAGTTTCATCATAATTATCACCTTGAGAACCCCTGAACTCCGTCCAAGATTTAAGTGCCTTTAAGCCCGTAGCTCTTTTAGACGAATGTGAACTAGACGACGTAGGGGTTGGAAAATTTGGCCTAGCATGTTCTAAGGAAAGTTGGTATGCTTTATACATTGTTTGAGTATTAATTTTAATTGATGCTTTTGCATCTACAATTGTAGCACATTCTTCTATTGAAAGATCTAAAGCCCTATAAATACTTGAGTACCAAAATTGAGGACTTGCTAATTTCATTGTAGGATTTAACATTGCAGCAACTCCATAAATATAGGGGATAGGGAAAAATTATTTTTTAAACTTTTCTTTCATTGCATTTATAGCAAGTTTATAAATTTTTCCACCCTCCAAAAAATCCATAGATATTCACATAGGGTTGCAATATAAACTAAACAGTTTAAAATAGTCTGATAATATTGCCCGGAATATGCATTTGTATGAAATTGAAAATGTTCTAAAAAATCTATAAAAATTTTAATATTCGTCCAATCTTGAGTTGTAACCATTTCATCATCATCGACACCCCCAACCCGAGCATTGAACGTTGCATTAATTGGGTTCCTATATTCGTAAGCAACTGCTAAACTTTCATACATACAATTCCATCTATTGGGGCAAGGTTTAGGAACCTTTCTTTCTCTAAGGCCATATTCATCAAATATTTCAAAATACTCCCTAAGTCTACTTCTACGGTTAGAATATGTCACGACCTAGATTTTCCACCATCGGGAGTCATGACGTCGCCTACTATCGATGCTAGGCCAGCCAATCCTTAACAACAGAATATACTCTTATAATTAAACTTCTCAGGAAAACTTTAAATCCAGTAAAGAAGAAAATCAATTGCGGAAAGAAAATACTGAACATAACACTACCCAGAATCTGGCGTCGCTATGTCACAGACTACTATAGAATACTACAACCAAGTCTGAATAAAAGAAAATACATATGTCTGTTTTGAAACAATAAAACAAACTCAAATAAGGGGATATGGACTTCGGCCTGCGAACGCCTGCTAGGCTACCTCGAGAGTCCCTGAAACTGATGTTGACTCCCAACAATATCCTCTGATGCTGCTGACCGTAAGCTGCTCTAATGTTGTGATCTGTGAAAAAAGCATAGAAAGTGTAGCATCAGCACAACCGACCCCATGTGCTGGTAAGTGCCTGGCCTAACCCCGGTGAAGTAGGGACGAGGCTAGACAGGACTTACTAATACCAACCTATGCAGATATATGTATAGATACAACAATAATAGAAAGAACAATAGGATTATATGTGAAGTATACAACTGAAAGAAGAGCAGGTCATATGTGGTAACATTAAGCTAAAAATAACCTTATTTACTTTCATAAGTGGTCGGTGCACCACATGATCCCAATGAATATAATATAGTGGACGGCGGGCCATACGATCCCCATAATATAATATAGTGGATGGCGTGCCACATGATCCCAATAATGATAATATAATGGACGTCGTGCCACACGATCCCAATAATCATAATATAGTGGACGGTGTGCCACACGATCCCAATAATATAATATAGTGGACTACGTGCCACACGATCCCAATAATATAATATAGTGGACGGCGTGCCACACGATCCAAATAATCATAAAATAGTGAACGGTGTGTCACACGATCCAAAAAATATAATATAGTGGACGACGTGCCACATGATCCCAATAATATAATATAGTGGACGGTGTGCCACACGATACCAATAATTGTAATATAGCTGACGACATGTCATACGATCCCAATAATATTAGTGATTCATATAGCCTCTCTCTCAAGGAGTTCCCCTTTTTTGGGAAAACTCGGCAATAACAATCTACCCAATAAGGGTACCACTAGCAGCTCAAACATCTCAATAGTGGAGATTACACATAACGCTCAACCGAATAAGGGAGCAACAACAATCAGAATCTACTCGTCTCGGCAAGGGATCCAACATCATATTCTTAACAATACTTACAATTTCGGCTTTATAAAAATCATTACCATTTGAGCCAATGCTCCAAGAAGTCTCATGTTTTCATAAATAATTCCTCAACTAACTCATAACGTTGAATTCATCATTTACTAAGAATGATTCTCAAAATATACCCCAAATCAAGTACAATTAAGACTCACGGTCATGCTAGACGCCAGTGTATAGATACTCGTCACCATGCCTATACACCACACTCGATCATTTAGCAATTAGCAACAATATTACACTAGTCATATTCCCTCAAGCCAGGATTAGATCAAACACTTATCTTAGTCCGAAAATAGCAATCACTCCTCTAGCACCGCCTTTCCTCTAGAATCCGACTCCGAAACAATGATATCTAGTCAATTTCAATCCAATAACATTAATTAGGGATCAATAACACAATCCCATAGACTAGAAATTAAATTCCCATCATTCTACCAAAAATAGCAAAATTTGACACCGGGCCCACATGGTCCAAACTCGATGCTCCCCCACGAGTTAGAATATATGATTTGTTTCACAATTCGACCTCAAATTGAGGTTGAAATACCCAAAATCCCTCAAGCCCTGGTTCTACCCAAAACCCCCAATTTCTACCTTGAATTCATGAATTAGATTAGGATAAACCATGATTTAATGAAGAAATAATGAAGAAATGATGTTAGGAAACTTACCCAAGGAACTATTGTGGAATGGGAGCTTGTGGATTGAAAATGGAGAGTGAAGGAGGAAGACCCGTATGTGTTTTGAGTGAATAATCCCGTGCATTCTGTTCTGGTTTTTTGAAAAATCACTGGGCAAAAAAGCCTTATGCGATCGCATAGAAGGCATTGCGATTGCATAGGGTAGGGAGGCTGGTGCTATGCGATCGCGACGGGCAAGATGCGATCGCATAGAGTAAATGAGACAGGGCCTGTGAAATGCTCTATGCGATCGCGAGGTGGGAAATGCGATCGCATAGAGTAGGGAAGCTGGGCAATGCGATCGTACAAGAGAGGATGCGATCGCACAAGAGAGGATGCGATCGCATAGAACAATTTGGGCTCCTAATTTTTAACACTATGCGATCGCAGAAGGCCTACGCGATTGCATAGAACAAAATGCCATATACCAGCAACAGCTAAGAAAATACAAGATTTTCAGTGCAAAACACCCCGAACTACCCCTCGAAATCACTCCCGAGCCCCCGGGGCTCCCAACCAAATGCACACACTAACTCAACAACATCATACAAACTTGCTCTAGCAATCAAAATGTTAAAATAAAATCAACCCCCAAAACTCAAGATTTTCATTTCAAAGTTCATAATTTTCTAACTTTAGCTATTTAAGTTCGAAACGCGTCAAACGATGTCCCATTTCAAATAAACTTCACAGGAAGCGCTTAACCAATATTTAAGACCTGTACCGGGCATCGGAACCAAAATACGAGCCCGATACCTATATTTTCTAACTCATTTTCATTTCCATTTTTCTTTATTAATTTCAGAAACAATTTAATAGAAAAATTCTTTTCCGGGGTTCTAGACCTCGGATTTCGACTCCGGGCACATACCGGAGTCCCATATTTTTCTACGGAACTCTCGGGACTGTCACATCACCGGTCCGGGCCCGTTTACCAAAAATGTTGACCAAAGTCAACTATATCAATAATAATAACATCATTCTTCAAATTTTCCATAGAATTCATATATCTTAACACAAAAACTTTCCGGCTTCGCACCCGGATTGTACATGCACATCGAGGTAACTAAGAGTGAGGTTTCCAAGACCTCGAAAGTGTGAAAAAAGGAGAAATACGGTGATGACCCTTTGGGTCGTCACATTCTCCACCTCTAAAACAACCGTTCGTCCTCGAACGGACAAAAGAAAGAAGTACTTGAGTCAGGAAATAGATGAGGGTAACGGCTCTACATATCAGACTCGGACTCCCAACTCGAAGCCTCAGGAAGCTGACCGCTCCACTGCACACGTACTTAAGGAAAACTCTTCGACTTCAACTGTCGAACTTGCCGGTCTAGAATGGCTACCGGCTCCTCCTCGTAGGATAGATACTTGTCCAACTGGATAGTACTCAAATCTAACACGTGAGTAGGATCACCGTGATACCTCCGGAGCATAGACACATGAAATACTGGATGCACAGCTGACATGCTAGGTGGCAAGGCAAGCCTGTAAGCCACATCTCCCACTCTATCAAGTATCACAAATGGGCCAATATATCTAGGGCTAAGCTTGCCCTTCTTCCCAAATCTCATCATGCCTTTCATAGGCGATACACGGAGCAATACTCGCTCACCAACCATGAAATCCACATCCTGAACCTTGCGATCCGCATAACTCTTTTGACTAGACTGAGCTGAACGCAACCTCTCCTAGATAATCTTGACCTTATCTAAGGCCTCCTAGACTAAATCAGTACCCAATAATCGAGCCTCTCCCTGCTCGAACCATCCGACTGGAGACCGACACCGTCTACCATACAATGCCTCATAAGGTGCCATCTGAATACTAGACTAGTAGTTGCTATTGTAGGCAAACTCTGCTAAAGGAAAGAACTGGTCCCAAGAGCCTCCAAAATCAATAACACAAGCTCAGAGCATATCCTTCAATATCTGAATAGTCCTCTCGGACTGACCATCCGTCTAAGGATGGAATGTTGTACTCAACTGAACCTGGGTACCTAGCTCCTGCTGAACTGCTCTCCAAAAGCGTGAGATAAACTGTGTACCCCGATCCGAAATGATAGATGTCGGTACCCCATGAAGACGAACAATCTCTCGAATGTAAATTTTAGCTAGTCTCTCTGAAGAATAGGTAGTAGTAGCAGGAATGAAATGCGCTGACTTAGTCAGCCTATCAACAATGACCCAAATAGCATCAAATCTCTTCCGGGTCACCGGAAGTCTAATAATGAAGTCCATGGTAATCCGCTCCCACTTCCACTCGGGAAGCTCAATCCTCTGAAACACACCACCAGGTCTCTGATGCTCATACTTGACCTGCTGACAATTTAAATACCGAGCCACATATGAAACAATGTCTTTCTTTATCCTACGCCACCTGTAATGCTGCCGCAAGTCCTGATAAATCTTCACGGCACCTAGGTGAATAGAATACCAAGAACTATGGGCCTCCGCTAAGATCAACTCCCGAATGCCATCAACATTGGGCACACATACTCGCCCCTGCAATCTCAAAACACCATTTTCATCCAAAGTCACCTTTGTGGCACCCCCACGCTGCATAGTGTCTCTCAAGTCACACAAATAAGGATCATCAAACTGTTGGTCACGGATCCGCTGCAATAATGAAGAACGAGCAACCGTTCAAGCTAATACTCGGCTAGGCTCCGAAATTTCCAACCTCACTAATCGATTGGCCAAGGCCTGAATATCTAAGTCAAGTGGTCTCTAGCTGACCGGAACATATGCAAGACTACCCATGCTGGCTGATTTCCTGCTCAATACGTCGGCCACTACATTGGCCTTACCCGGGTGGTATAAGATAGTAACATCTTAGTCCTTCAATAGCTCCAACCACCTCCGCTACCTCAAATTCAACTTTTTCTACTTGAAAAAGCATTGCAAAATCTTGTGATCCGTGTACACATCACACGTCACAACATATAAATAATGCCTCCAAATCTTCAAGGCATGAACAATGGCTGCCAACTCTAGATCATGGACAGGGTAGTTCTTCTCGTGGATCTTCAACTGCCTCGAAGCATAAGCAATAACCCTGCCATCCTGCATCAATAACGTACAAAGACCAACACAGGAATCATCACAATAGATAGTGTAAGGCCCTGGACATGTGGGCAACACCAATATCGGTATTGTAGTCAGAGCTGTCTTAAGCTTCTGAAAGCTCTCCTCGCACTTATGTAACCACATGAACTGGGCACCTTATGGGTCAACCTGGTCGTCGGGGCAGCTATAGATGAAAATCCCTCAATGAACCGACGATAATAACCACCTAACCCCAAGAAACTATGAATCTCTATCGTTGAAGCTGGTCGAGGCTAATTTTTAACTGCCTCAATTTTCTTAGGATCTACCTGAATACCTTTAGCAGACACGACATGACCCAGAAACGTCACTGAACTCAACCAAAACTCACATTTTGAAATCTTGGCATACAACCGGCAATCCTTCAGAGTCTGAAGAACCACTCTGAGGTGCTGCTCGTGCTCCTCCTGACTGCGAGAGTACACAAGAATATCATCAATGAAGACAATCAGGAACAACTCTAAATAAGGCTTGAACACTCGGTTCATCAACTCCATAAATGATGCTGGGGCATTAGTCAACCCAAATGATATGACCAAGAACTCATATTGCCCGTACTGAGTGCGGCATGCTGTCTTAGGGACATCAGATGCCCTAATCCTCAGCTGGTGATAACCCGATCTCAAATCTATCCTGGAAAACACTTGTGCACCCTGCAACTGGTCAAACAAATCATCAATCCTCGGTAGTGGATACTTGTTCTTAATTGTTACCTTGTTCAGCTGTCGATAGTCAATACACACCCGCATAGAACCATCCTTTTTCTTCACAAATAGAACTGGTGCACCCTAGGGAAAAACACTAGGCCTGATGAACCCCTTCTCCAATAAATCTTGCAACTAATCCTTGAGCTCTTTTAGCGTTGGTTGGGCCATACGATACGCCGGAATGGAAATGGGCTACGTGCTTCGGTCCAAATCAATGCAAAAATCAATATCCCTGTCGGGTGGTGTGAGCACGTGATTTTTTCCTAACATGAATTACTCTCACAAAATCAAAACAAAAATTTTCTATTTTATTGTGTGCATTTTTGTAAATTTTTGTGATATTTTTGGTAATTATTTGCGTTCGTATGTGTGTGATTATATGTGTTTAAATTAATGAAAATACAAAAATATGAAGCATTTGCATTTTTTTAATCTAATTTTGCAATTAGGAGTAGTTAAGTTTATTTTACAAAAAATAAAAAATCACAAAATAATGTATTTCTTGCATATTTAGTGTTTAATGTCAAAATTTGTGTGACTTTGTTTAACATTGGTAGTTAATCATTTGTGATAAATATTAGTAAGAGTTAATTAGTATTTTTAATATAATTTTGGTTTTACAATTTATTTTATAATTTTTGGTAATTTGGAATCAAAAGGAAAATAAAAGAAATAGAAGAAAACAAAGTGAAAGGAAAGAAAAATCGGTCTGGGCCATTTTTATTGAAATTAAAACCAGGCCCAATCACATACCCAAATCCAACCCAAATAAAACCGGTCCAAAACCAACCCACCGGTCAAACCGACCCGGTCCACCACCCGTTACCCCTCCAAACGACCCCATTTTAATTTAATTCATTTGATCTCAGGCGTTGGTTGTTATAATCCAATGGCTAAGATTAAAAGTTTGATTTTAATACACTTAACACCACCCCCCAAACCCGTCTACCCCACATCATTTCCCCTTTCACCCTTCACCCCTCGTCTCTTTCAGAGACCATACCTAGAAACCCTAGCCAACCGCCGACCATCTCCACCGCCAAAAACCCGTCGGCAACCACCCCAAACCCAACCAAACTAACACTCGTTGACCACTTCGCCACCGTGAGCATGAATCCTTTACCTATTTGGCTCGAATCAGTCTATTGCTTCTCGAATATTCGATTGAACATTCGAGCCAAATTCAAACAGATCCCAATCCACTTCAAACTCATACCACACACTCTCCTAATCTCCCCCATAACCAAACCAGTCGTGGTTTGGTTCGAATCCAACCCAAAAGCCACGAGCCCCAAATCGACCCTCAAGAACCCAAAATTCAAAAATTAGGGATTCCGTCCATAATTAAAAGGAATTGAAGTTTAACAAACTTTAACTAAGATGTTTTCATTTGAAAACATCTCAATTAAGGTCCATTTGACTTCAAAAATGCAATTTCAAGTCCAAATGGTCGCAATCTGTCTGATTCTGATTTTTCACTATTCGATGTATTTGTTTCCTCTATCCTATCTTCTTTGTATTATTTGTGTGTTGAATTTATTTGTTTTGTCTTTTTCTTATCTTTTCCATTTTTTTCATTTAATTTCATTCTTTTCATCTTTCTTAGATGACCTTTTATTTGGTCAAATTTCTCTATTATTGTTAATGTGTTATAGATTATATAATCGATTTGAATGTCGTCGTTTAATTTCGTAGGATTGTTGTTCGAAATACCAGACAATATTAGCACTGTTGAATTGAATTAAGTTGTTGATTGATTTGTGATTCTGAAATAGGGACTGAATTGGATATAGTTGTTCAAGTTTTAGTTTAGAAATTAAAAGCCAATAATTAGGGTTCAAATGTGTTGCACATGGGAAGGGGTAGTGGATTTTACTTTACAGCAGGATAGGCATTATTTTTGAACTTCAATTGATTTTTAAATAAAAAAGGCCATGCCAGGACAGTTTGTAGTGGAATTGGCAGTCTTAAAAAAATCAGAACATGGGGGGAGGGATTGAATTCTTAATTGATAAGTGCTCTTAAGAGCTAGAAGGGAATCATTTGTTTGTTATAAATACAGGCAGACCTTCAAAGATAGAACACAGACAGATTTTAAGAGCTTTGAAGATACATACACTGATTTTCAGTGAGAAAAAAAACAGACACAGAAAAAATAGATTTTGAGAGTTTTTTAAACACACACACACACATATTTGGGAGATAACACACAAAGAGTAGAGTTTATAGACAGACATTGGGCATCTCTTTGATATAGAAACTGAAAAAAGATATTTTTAAAGGGAGAAAAGGCTAATATACATTGATATACATTGTTGGAACCATCATCTTTAGTATTTCTTCTGGCCATTATTTGGAAGTGTTTGGAAAAGGTTTAACAAAAATATTCTTGGGTCTGTTTTGTCACTGCTGTTTTGGTCTATCAAAGTTGCTATTTTTTTGTCATTTGAACTCTTTGTTTGGTTCAAATTACTATTGGAATTCATTGCTGAATTTTGGGGCTATTGGTTCTTTGATCTCATGCCGGAGTCCGTCTTGTTGTTTGTTGTTATTTGTTGTTGCTCGTATTACTGTTGCTGCTGATCTTTCTTCTACTTCACTTCTATTCCAATTCCAGGTACATATTTGAATTCCATTTTATGAAGATGGTTTGAAGAGTGGAATATAAATGAAGAAATTGCAGCATAACATTTAGTGTTAGTATTAGTATTATGTTCCAGTTTCTCTGATTAGATATGTTTAATCGTTACTATTATGTTTAAGTTAGGATTGGCATGAACCTAGAGAACAAATTGCTTGGCTGAGTCGTGCAGTTTTTACATATTTAAATTTGTGGTGTAGCGTGCATGAGTCAACTTTTGCTAGATAATTTGTTTCATGGGCTGTCAATATTGTTAAGTTTTGCTAGATATATTACCCCCCCTGAACCCACGTTCAGGGTACCCGAACCACCCACTTATACTCCTCCCTCTGAGGTTCCGGTGGAAAAGCCGGCCAAGAACCTAGAGCAGGATGAAGTGCTTCGTAAAGTGAAAAGCCTGGAGCAGTCCTTCAGGAATATGCATTGGTTGGGCGGCCAAGTCAGTGTGGCCTACAAAGATATGTGTGCCTTCCCCGATGTTCAATTGCCGGCGTGATTTAAAATGCTAAAGTTTGATCAATATGGGGGACCTAATGATCCAATAGCACATCTGCAAGGGTTTTGTAGCAAGATGAGAGGGGCAGGTGGGAAAGATGAGCTGCTAATAGCCTATTTTGGTCAGAGTTTAAGAGGGTCAGCACTTGAATGGTACACTAGGCAAGATCCTAGCAAATGGTACACTTGGGATGATCTGGCCAAAGCATTCGCGGTCATTTTCAATATAATCTTGAGATAGTCCCCGACCGTCTCTCATTACTAAGGATAGTTAAGAAACCCGGGGAATCTTTTCACGAGTTCGGTTTTCAGTGGAGAGAGCAAGCAGCTAGGTAGATCCTCCCATGAGAGAGGGAGAAATGGTGGATTATTTCTTGCAGACATTGGACCCAACCTACTTTGGTCACTTGGTGACAACTGTTGGAAAGTCTTTTAACAAGGTGGTGAAAATAGGGGTCATGATAGAAGAAGGATTGACATCCGACAAAATTTTGAACTACTCAGCGGTCAAAGCCACAACCCAAGCTATTCAAAGAGGCACAAGAGGTGCGCTGGGGAGAAAGAAAAAAGAAGAGGTCGCTACGGTGGAAGCAGGCAGTTGCTCCAAGGACAGCAAATCATACTACAACCAACCCAGACCCCACAATCCAAATTATCCATATTCCTCATATAGCCCACCACAACACTACTATACTCCTCAGGAACCACATTTTTTCGTACACCAAGCCCAAGAATATACCCAACCTCCGGTACACCCGCAATGGCCCGCGCCAGGTCCACATAATACATACCCAGCTGCACGTAATTCATAACCAGCTCCACAAAGTACCTACCCAGCTCCACAAAATAACTACCCACCACCAAGGGCATACAGAAATCCTGCGGGGCCAGGTTTCCGGAGGAATCAGGCGTTCAGGAATGAAAGAATTCAGAGGTAGAGAACATTCACTGAATTAGGAGAAACCTATACTGCTTTGTTCCACAAATTAAAATAGATAGGTTTGTTGAATCATATTGAACCCAGATTGCTAAATCCCTTGCCTCAAAATTTGGACCACTCAGTACACTGTGAATATTGTTCGGGATCTCCTAGACATGACACCGAGAACTATTGGAAGTTGAATCATGCGATCCAAGATCTTATTGATACTAATAAGATTGAGGTTCAGGCACCCAAGGCACCCTATTAACCAAAACCCCTTATCAGCCCACCAGAAAACCCACATGATTAAGATTGTACGTGGAGAGGGAGAACCCAAGAAGTCATCATAGATAGTGATGATGATCCAGGCTAGTGCAAAAGAGAAATCAACCAGTGGGGAAGTAGTGGTACCAATTAAAAGGGAGGGTGTAAAGCCAGTAGTAATATTGGGGAATAACCCATCTGCCGCTACAAAGATAACAATATTGGTAGTGTCTGGAGTGTTACCTGCACCTGTGGTGGTTGTGAAAGGAGTTTGTAGGGAACCTTTCGTGCAAAGAGGTGGCATACCCGGTAGGTCTGAAGGAAATACCTCTAGAAACTCCCGAACAATAGGGACAGAGTCAGTAGAAGGAACCTCTGAGCAGGAGTCGCGAATATAAGCCAAATATGTTAGACAACCCTTCTCGACCATACGTCGAGCCTTAACATAAGAAATAACGATACGGGTGGCATGACCTGAAGTCCCTCTCCACTCTAATCGGGGCATATTCGGTAAAGCCAAGGTCACGGTCTTGGCATGACAATCCAATATCGCATGATACGGGGACAACCAATCTATCCCTAATATGACATCAAAATTAACCATGTCTAGAAGCAATAGGTCAATACGGGTCTCAAGACCCCCAAACACCACTATACATGAATGATGGACCCAATCAACCACTATAGGATCACTCACTGGCATAGATACATATACAGGAATACCCAAAGCATCGCTAAGCATAGGTAGGTAGGGTGCAAAATAAGACGACGCGTATGAAAATATAGACCCATGGTCAAATAGCATTAAAGCATCCCTGTCAC
>JASVEL010004546.1:0-110131 GCA_032618575.1 Nicotiana noctiflora
GAAAATTTTTTTCGAGTTATTTAAGATTTCGTCGTGCTAATGTAGGCTACATTGTTTTATCTCGTGTGCAAATAAGGATTCATAATATTATGGATACTAATTAGATAGTTTAATAAGGGTATAAGTCTTATTATAAGTGATTTGGGGTCTAAGGAGAGGCCTAAGCCTAATCCAAGATGGAAAATTGCATATTAGACGAAATCTGTAAAAGAGTGCGCACAAGACCTCACTTTGAACGATCCTATCTCCAGTTATATAATGATTTGTGTGAGGATCAACCTATCAAATTAAAGCCCTTTGAGTCTAGTTTCCAACGCAACAAACCGTTCGTCATTCGGAGGTGTATACGGAAAGTTATGATCATTTTACTCGTCAGGTGTCAGATGCGCGAAGTCCTGCGCGAAGTGGACTTCGCGCACACTTCGCGCACCTTAGGCAGAATGCTCAGGAAAATGCGCGAAGTCATGCGCGAAGCTTGCACACTTCGCGCACCTGGGCAACACTTCGCGCACCTGGATAGTTTTAATACCCCAAAGACCGGCCTAGAGTGTTCCAAACTCATTTTTGGGGTTATGACTTGCTCTCTCAAGAGGGTTTCATCCCAAACTTCATCCCTATGATCTAAAGTAAGATTTTATAGTTCTTTGAGTAATTTCTACCCCTTAAACACTTATACTAACAAGGATTAATCTTCAAAATCCTTAGATTTTCCTTCTAATTCTTGAATTCTTCAAGAACACCTCAAGTGGAGATTCTTAAAATTCTTACTACAAGAGGTATGTCTATCATCTCCAACTACTCTATGGTGATTATTTATGTAAGATACATACATTAGAACTCATGGGAGGGTGATTGGGAGCCATGGGTTCCTAACCTAGGTTATGTTAGTATTGTAGAGGTTGTGAGATGTGTTATTGAGGTATGATTCTTGGTATGGTAGTGTTATGTATGCATGCTTGTGAAAATAGAGTTGTGGGAAGATTGATGAACATAAATAAGTAAAGATAGGGTTAGGGAATGAAGTAATTCTTGAAAAGGGGATTTGAAATCAAGATGCACAACTAGTATTTGATAAAATGCTCAAATGAGCTAGTTTCATGAATATCTTTCTAATATGTGTTTAATTTTGTTATGTCTCATAGTAGATTGGAATTGCTAGAGTTTTTGGAGTGTTGTAGTAACTTAAGGAAAGCTCAATCGAGGTATGTATGGCTAATTTTGATTCTTGTAAAATCGCCCAAATGTGTGCGAATTATTTTGGCATGTGTCAAATTGAGAAATTGTACGTAATTCTTTGATTCCCTTGTTGAGCATTCGATTAATGTTGAACTACGTGTGGTGTGGTATGAAATATGAATTGAAAGATAAAAAGGTAATCGAGATTGGTAAAGAATTGGGAACAACCATTGTGATGGCATATTTGGCTTATTGTGGAAGGAATTTGAAACACCTTAATTGTGGTAAATTGTTGAACATGATTATGTGGGCATTCTCGATTTTGGAATACTTGTAACTTGGTTTTGATATTGTCTTGAGAAGTAATTGAGAACATGAACCAATGTGTAAGTTGCTTATTTGAACTTGTTGAAATTGTGTGTAGTACCTTATCTGTTGTTTGAAATTGTTGTGTTTTCAACTGTAAGGTGGGGTCGTGTTGCGCGCCGCAACGTGGGGAAATAAGGTGTGGGTTGGGGTGATAAGGGTGGCCGAGGTAATAAGGGTGGTCAGGGGCAATAAGGGTGGAAAGCGATCAAAATTGCTATTGAAAATTGATACAAAATCATTAATGCGAAATTGTGAAAAGAAGACAGCAGGAGAGTTTGCAACCTGAGGGGCACTGATTGCCCCTATGTTTGACTACTTGCAATTTATGTTGTTGATTGGTTGTTGTTTTATTTGTTGACCTTGAATGTGCTTATGTTGAGGCTTATCTGAAATGAGTAAAAGTTGGAAAACATGGTTGGTTGGCTTGATTTGTTTTAATGTAATTTAATGGCTTGAGTTTACTTGGGACAAAGTTTGTCCATACATACCGGTACAATTCAAGTGTACTGACGTCCCTTTTGCCGGGGACTCTACATTCGTGTTATGATTGTAGGTGGATCTGTAGCAGGCACTTCAGCACATCGGCAGTAGTATCCTTCATCCTCCACTGCCCGTTTTTGGTGAGCCCCTTTCTTCCTCGGGGCCTTGTGTGTGGTTCATGCCACTTCGGTTTAGATTTCATTTTGGTTTTGTAAGGTATAGCCGGAGCCTTGTTACCGGCAAGTATTGTACTCCCCTTTTTGTATCCTAGAGGCTCCATAGACATGTAAACTGTGGGATTCCGGTCTTATGTATATATATTATGTATGTCGGGCGTTGTAAAAACTGCAAACTTGTTAATGAATCACTCGTATGGTTTTATTTGTTTAATGTGAAATCATTCATGGTTAGTAAGATAGTTGGTTAATGGGAAACAATCAATACAGGGGTAACGCGTGGGAATGGAAGGCACCCAGGTCCGCTTGATTGGGGCAACCCGGTCAGGCGCCGGTCATGTCCCTCGTTTTGGGGCGTGACAAACTTGGTATCAGAGCCTAAGGTTTGTAAAATGTCCTAGGATGTCTCGGAGCTGTGTCTAGTAGTGCTCTTCTTATAGGTGTGTTGTTGACCACATCATATAAGTAGGGGGCTACACGGACATTTAGGAATATTACCCTTCTTCAACATTCCAAATCGTGCGATAAAGCTTGACTATAATATTGTTTCATAACACGTGCGTTGAGATTCAAGGTAAGTTTAAATGCTCTTTCGTCTGTTTCATGTAGTGTTGTCATATGTCATGACCAATGGGAAAAGACATGGGTATTATGGAGATTGCACATGTATCTTGTTGAATAAACAGTATGAATATATATATAGTATAAGTACATAGTACTACAAGTATGCTTTATTTGAGGAAAGGATTAAAAGTGATTACCCGCACGAAGAGGCATTAATTTGATAATTGATATGTAAGTTTGAGTAGCACACGTGGTTAGTGCGAGAAGTATATAATTGATCGCAAGGTGTGAAATAATATTGGTTATATAAGCACGTGATATATGGGAGAAAGACTAAGAGATTAATGGTCAGAGTGTAAGTCTCTCACATGAGTTAAAAAGTTATGAAATGAGACTCAATTGGACCCTAGGTGAGAAAACCCTTGTCTTACGAACGTTATAAGGACCCAGAAATGCACGAGGTTGCGTTACACTCATAAAGGATATGCGTGGGGACTTGGAATCCCATACCTACATGGCTGAATAGGAATAGGGAACTTATGAGATCAATACTATGGTGACTTAAATTTTCCTAATAGTCGAGTATATATAAGAGGGATAGATATATGAGGCATATGTTGCTAAAGTTTCTACACTCAAGACTTGTGTGAAGATCCAGGACATTCGCCCCATGTGGGAGAGGGAGGGCCATCGTGAGGCTACTTAAATACAATGAAACAAGAGTGAGACCATGTAGCTATGATATTTGAATATTTTGGTGAAGACAGGTGTGGTCTAGAAAAGAGATAATGGGTAACATGACTCTCTAAAAGAATATGCTAATGATAGACAACTAGCATCCCAAGAGATTAAGGAATGTAAATTCTTCACGCATGGCAATGTGAATGATAGGGTCAACGATTCTAGAAAATAAGAGTATGTTTGTAAAGAGACTTTTACTTGTTAGAAGGACAGGAGAAATGGAACCCAAGGAAGTACCATATGTCAAATGTGAAAGATTGTGAGTACTTGGAATGGGCTAATAATAGATTTGTGATTTAAACAAAGTTTCGGGATACTAAGAAAGCCAGAACGAGTGGGAGAAATAAATGTGTTGCCACAACAACCCAAGATGGTAATTGGGGCTTGATAGAGAGCCTCTAAAGAGTCTTACAAATAGATAAGTGTTGAGTGATGTTCAGACGAACACTCTTTGCTACATATATCCCAATAAGAGTTAAGAGGTGAGCCGGATGAAATACCTAAGTTAATGGACCACGTAATATATGGAAGAGTGCGTGGCTATTCCCTAACTAGGAAGAATGAGGTGAGAAGAAATGGGGGAAAAACCTTTAAATTGAGATGGTCATGGTTATCTAAAACAATTTTTGCATCAGAATGGTGGACTCACTTAGGGCACAAGTGTTAATAAAAATTATAAGGGATTAACCGCAATGCAACCGACTTGGGTGACACTGAATATCAACTAAAGGGTCTAGAGATAGTTCGTGTCTACACACAATGGGAAGCGAGATTATCGTTGGTGAAGTTGTGGTACTGTAAAATGATTAAACAAGATATAATGATTTTTCAAGTTCACAGGAGGCGGACAAATGTGTGGGACAATAAAGCTATTAACTATGCACTATCCGCAAAACAGGATGGGAATGAAAGGTTCGGAATAGATTGAAAGAGGATGAACACTCGTGACGGACTAGACATGTTTAGCATGATAAATCTTAAGCCGCAATATCAGGGAACTTTATTGGTAACTATAACATAGGGAATAAGGCGAGTTATTCATCGGAGATAGAATCAGGTGGACTATGCCTTACACTTAAGAGTAAAACCAAAAGTTGTTGTTGAAGGATTGAGGAGGATTTAAAGTTTCAGAGAATACCCTTCTCGGGCTAGTGACCCTTCCTAAATCATATGCATATAAAGGTTGTTGATATATGTTTTAAGAGGTATTTAACCGTAAGGAGGGATGGTAGGAATTTTCATTCACGGGGGAAGAGGTGCAGTTTCTTAAATTCTATAATGTACATATGGGGAGAAGAGGTTGGTTAAGAAAAGTTAGAGCACAATGTTACCTTACATTTGATGCAATGTCGTGCAAGATAGTGTTATTCGGGGTACGTGTGCAAGTTAGCCAAGTGCTATTCATTTGAGATAGGAGGTCATACGAGAAAACTCATTCAGTAATGCCTTTTGTTAAGAATTGTGAAGAGTTAGTAGAAATTGTTCACATGGGATCGTAACTATATCAAGGAAATTATAGTAGAACTCAATTCGTGGAAGGTCTTATGTAAGAAGAATATAATAAAGATGTTCCGCTAATGATGTAAAGTATTAAGGTGATAGTTATGCCTCCAAGGTTGGTTTGGGGTGTGTATTGATGCAACAGGAAAGGTTATAGAGTATACTTTGAGATAACTCAAGAATCACGAGAAGAATTATCCGACACATGATTTGGAGCTCGCGACAGTTGTGTCTGCTTTAAAATATGGCGGTATTATATTTATGGAGTTCATGTAGATGTGTTTCAAGACCACAAGGGCCTCAAGTATTTGTTCAAGCAGAAGGAACTGAATCTGAGACAACGGCGGTGGTTAGAATTGCTTAAGGACTATGATATGAACATATTGTACCATCCAGGGAAGGCAAATGTGGTAGCCGACGCTCTTAGTCGAAAATCCATGGGTAGTTTGGCTCATTTGGGTGTGGATCAAAGACCCCTGGCTCGAGAGGTCTACCAATTAGCCAGCTTGGGGGTTCGTATCTCGGCGTCAGACGAGGGGGATATCTTGGTGCATAATGGAGCAGAATCATCATTGGTCGCGAAAATCAAGGAAAAACAGTTCATGGATCCAGCATTGGTTCGGATGAAGGAAGCAGTCATGAATAACCAGACCTCAGCATTTGTACTCAGCAGCGAAGATGGTGTATTGCGGTGTCAAGATAGGCTATGTGTTCCGGATGTGAACGAGCTTCGGGAAAGAGTGATGGCAGAGGCTCATACTTCCAGGTATTCTATGCACCCTGGTTCAACGAAAATGTATCATGACCTTAAGGAGATTTATTGGTGGAACGGTATGAAAAGGGATGTAGCAAGCTCTGTAGCTAAATGTCCGAACTGTCAACAAGTGAAGGCCGAGCATCAACGGCCCGGTGGATTAACTCAACTTATAGAAATACCAAGGTGGAAATGGGAGATGATCAATATGGATTTCGTGGTGGGGTTACCTCGCACTCAGCGTAAGTTTGATTCAGTATGGGTGATAGTAGATCGACTCACCAAATCAGCTCACTTCCTGCCTGTCAAGTCCACTGATACTGCGGAGCAATATGCAAGATTGTACATCAAGGAGATAGTAAGGCTTCATGGCACTCCACTTTCTATCATCTCGGATCGCGGGGCTCAGTTCACAGCTAACTTTTGGAAGAAGTTTCAGCAAGGTTTGGGAACTCAGGTGAATCTCAGCACAGCTTTCCATCCACAGACCGATGGTCAGGCCGAGCGGACCATTCAGACGCTTGAAGATATGTTACAGGCTTGTGTCCTGGATTTCAAAGGTAATTGGGATGAACACTTACCACTGATAGAATTTGCTTATAATAATAGCTTTCATGCTAGCATTCATATGGCCCCATTTGAGGCATTGTACGGGAGAAGGTGTAGGTCGCCAATCGGGTGGTTTGAGGTAGGTGAAGCGGAATTGCTAGGGCCAGATATGGTGTACGAAGCTATGGAAAAGGTCAAGGTTATTCAGGAGAGAATGAAAACAGCACAGAGTCGTCAAAAATCCTATGCAGATGTTCGCCGAAGGGATTTGGAGTTTCAAGTTGATGATTGGGTATTCTTGAGGGTATCTCCTATGAAGGGAGTCATGCGATTCGGAAAGAAAGGGAAATTGAGTCCTAGGTATGTTGGGCCATATCGGATCGTTCAAAGAATCGGGCAAGTTGCTTATAGGTTGGAGTTGCCTCCTGAAATGTCATCAGTGCACCCCGTGTTCCATGTGTCCATGTTGAAGAAAGTGATTGGAGATCCATCCACCATCATGCCGGTCGAGGCTATTGAGGTTAATGAGGATTTGTCATATGAAGAAGTTCCGGTTGCCATCCTTGATAGGCAAGTTCGTAAGTTGAGAAATAAGGAAGTTGCCTCTGTTAAAGTATTGTGGCGAAGTCAACAAGTTGAAGAGGCCACGTGGGAGGCAGAAAAAGAGATGAAGGAAAAGTACCCCCATTTGTTTGATCAAGCTTAGTAGAAATTAGGCGATCCTTCTACTCCCGGTAACTATTGTCTTGTCCAAGTTGTTTCCCTCTTAGTGTTAGTCAAGTTTCCTTCATTTGGTAATGAGTTGTATGTGTTGTTACCTTGGGTCACTTAAACCTTTCTTGATAAATGGAAGCCTTAGAAAGATTCATGTGTTAAGTAAACAACTAATAGTAAGTGTAGATTGATAATGGTTTGTTTATGTGTACATGGTGTATTGAGACAGTTAAATAAGGTAAGGACTCATTGAATTAGCTAGTTTATGCGCAAATGTAACAATGTGATAGAATATGTGTGATCGTTGAGGTAAGGAAGCGTATACAAGCTGGGAAAGTGTTGTAATTGTGTATTGTTGTTGGAATGTATTTCGGGGGCTCTCTAACATGTGGATATGTCCATATTACAAAGAAAACTCTGGCGAAAATTTCGGAAATTTAAGGAGTTAGCCAAATTCGTGGCTATTGATATATTTCATGATGTGAACAAACTGAAGTTACATAAGGAAGGCTAGTGAATGGACCTCAATCCTCATTCGAGGACGAATGCTCCTAAGGGGGGGAGAATGTAAGGCCCCGAAAATTTTTTTCGAGTTATTTAAGATTTCGTCGTGCTAATGTAGGCTACATTGTTTTATCTCGTGTGCAAATAAGGATTCATAATATTATGGATACTAATTAGATAGTTTAATAAGGGTATAAGTCTTATTATAAGTGATTTGGGGTCTAAGGAGAGGCCTAAGCCTAATCCAAGATGGAAAATTGCATATTAGACGAAATCTGTAAAAGAGTGCGCACAAGACCTCACTTTGAACGATCCTATCTCCAGTTATATAATTAGTTGTGTGAGGATCAACCTATCAAATTAAAGCCCTTTGAGTCTAGTTTCCAACGCAACAAACCGTTCGTCATTCGGAGGTGTATACAGAAAGTTATGATCATTTTACTCGTCAGGTGTCGGATGCGCGAAGTCCTGCGCGAAGTGGACTTCGCGCACACTTCGCGCACCTTAGGCAGAATGCTCAGGAAAATGCGCGAAGTCATGCGCGAAGCTTGCACACTTCGCGCACCTGGGCAACACTTCGCGCACCTGGATAGTTTTAATACCCCAAAGACCGGCCTAGAGTGTTCCAAACTCATTTTTGGGGTTATGACTTGCTCTCTCAAGAGGGTTTCATCCCAAACTTCATCCCTATGATCTAAAGTAAGATTTTATAGTTCTTTGAGTAATTTCTACCCCTTAAACACTTATACTAACAAGGATTAATCTTCAAAATCCTTAGATTTTCCTTCTAATTCTTGAATTCTTCAAGAACACCTCAAGTGGAGATTCTTAAAATTCTTACTACAAGAGGTATGTCTATCATCTCCAACTACTCTATGGTGATTATTTATGTAAGATACATACATTAGAACTCATGGGAGGGTGATTGGGAGCCATGGGTTCCTAACCTAGGTTATGTTAGTATTGTAGAGGTTGTGAGATGTGTTATTGAGGTATGATTCTTGGTATGGTAGTGTTATGTATGCATGCTTGTGAAAATAGAGTTGTGGGAAGATTGATGAACATAAATAAGTAAAGATAGGGTTAGGGAATGAAGTAATTCTTGAAAAGGGGATTTGAAATCAAGATGCACAACTAGTATTTGATAAAATGCTCAAATGAGCTAGTTTCATGAATATCTTTCTAATATGTGTTTAATTTTGTTATGTCTCATAGTAGATTGGAATTGCTAGAGTTTTTGGAGTGTTGTAGTAACTTAAGGAAAGCTCAATCGAGGTATGTATGGCTAATTTTGATTCTTGTAAAATCGCCCAAATGTGTGCGAATTATTTTGGCATGTGTCAAATTGAGAAATTGTACGTAATTCTTTGATTCCCTTGTTGAGCATTCGATTAATGTTGAACTACGTGTGGTATGGTATGAAATATGAATTGAAAGATAAAAAGGTAATCGAGATTGGTAAAGAATTGGGAACAACCATTGTGATGGCATATTTGGCTTATTGTGGAAGGAATTTGAAACACCTTAATTGTGGTAAATTGTTGAACATGATTATGTGGGCATTCTCGATTTTGGAATACTTGTAACTTGGTTTTGATATTGGCTTGAGAAGTAATTGAGAACATGAACCAATGTGTAAGTTGCTTATTTGAACTTGTTGAAATTGTGTGTAGTACCTTATCTGCTGTTTGAAATTGTTGTGTTTTCAGCTGTAAGGCGGGGTCGTGTTGCGCGCCGCAACGTGGGGAAATAAGGTGTGGGTTGGGGTGATAAGGGTGGCCGAGGTAATAAGGGTGGTCAGGGGCAATAAGGGTGGAAAGCGATCAAAATCGCTATTGAAAATTGATACAAAATCATTAATGCGAAATTGTGAAAAGGAGACAGCAGGAGAGTTTGCAACCTGGGGGGCACTGATTGCCCCTATGTTTGACTACTTGCAATTTATGTTGTTGATTGGTTGTTGTTTTATTTGTTGACCTTGAATGTGCTTATGTTGAGGCTTATCTGAAATGAGTAAAAGGTGGAAAACATGGTTGGTTGGCTTGATTTGTTTTAATGTAATTTAATGGCTTGAGTTTACTTGGGACAAAGTTTGTCCATACATACCAGTACAATTCAAGTGTACTGACGTCCCTTTTGCCGGGGACGCTACATTCGTGTTATGATTGTAGGTGGATCTGTAGCAGGCACTTCAGCACATCGGCAGTAGTATCCTCCATCCTCCACTGCCCGTTTTTGGTGAGCCCCTTTCTTCCTCGGGGCCTTGTGTGTGGTTCATGCCACTTCGGTTTAGATTTCATTTTGGTTTTGTAAGGTATAGCCGGAGCCTTGTTACCGGCAAGTATTGTACTCCCCTTTTTGTATCCTAGAGGCTCCATAGACATGTAAACTGTGGGATTCCAGTCTTATGTATATATATTATGTATGTCGGGCGTTGTAAAAAACTGCAAACTTGTTAATGAATCACTCGTATGGTTTTATTTGTTTAATGTGAAATCATTCAGGGTTAGTAAGATAGTTGGTTAATGGGAAACAATCAATACAGGGGTAACGCGTGGGAATGGAAGGCACCCAGGTCCGCTTGATTGGGGCAACCCGGTCATGGTAGGGACTGCGGGTTCGATTCCCGGAGATCCTGAGTTATTGAGATATTATTGAGACATGGGCTGCGGGTTCGATTCCCGGAGACCCAGAGGTACTGAGAATGGGACTGTGGGTTCAATTCCCACGGATCCTGGATTTGTTTATTTGAGTTGGTTATTTGTTGTTAGCTTAATTGTAGACAGTTGCAGTAATCATCATAATGTTGTTATTTCGGAAATTATTATCATTTAAACTGTTTATTTTGTTATCATCATATTATTATTGTTTCTCAGTAGGGCCCTGACCTTCCTCGTCACTACTCCATCGAGGTTAGGCTTGGCACTTACCGAGTACCGCTGTGGTGTACTCATGCTACTCTTCTGCACACTTTTGTTGTGCAGATCCAGGTACATCAGGTCAGGCTCATCTCAGGTGATATAGCAGCTTTCTGGGAGACTTCGAGGTATGATCTGCTACGTCCGCGGATCCGGAGGCTTCCCTTCTATTCTAGTATTACTAGTTGACATTTTTCTTTATTTCGTTGTTAGATACTCTTTACACATAGAGCCACAGTTGTATTTCCCTTTTAGTCTGTGTTACCGTGGGGTTCCGGATCTTGGTAGTGTTTTATTCATTGTGTGACGGATGTATGTGCTAAGCGGCATGGATTACATATCTTTTATGTTATTTTTCCGCTGTTTCTTATTTAAGTATTTATAACTTATATATTCCGCAACGTGTTAGGCTTACCTAGTCGTGGGGACTGGGTGCCATCACGACATGTTCACAATCGGTGAACTAGGGTCGTGACAAGTTGGTATCAGCGCACTAGGTTTATAGGAGTCACGGGACACCGACCGGTTACTTAGAGTCTCGCTGATCGATACGGAGACGTCTGTATTTATCTACGAGGGGCTATGTAACTGTTTTGGAAACTCTTCATTTCTTTGGATTCCTTGTTGTGCGACATTTTTGGCATCAAAAATCTAAATTATTGATTTGTATTCTCTCACAGATGGTGAGGACATGAGGCCGTCAGAGGCCGGGGTCGAGGTAGAGGACGAGGACGCGCCCGAGGTGCAGCCACATCACCCGCGCGCGCTGCCGCTGAGGTGCCACAGGTAGACCAGGTTGGAGCGCAGGCACCTGGTACACCGACTATAGCTGCTACTACTCCAGCACTACAGGAGACCCTGGCCCAGTTCATGGGTATGTATACCACTTTAGCTTAGGCAGGACTGCTTCCTCTCGTCGCAGCTACATCTTAGGTCGGGGGAGGGGCCCAGACTCTCGCAGCCGTTACACTGGAGCAGCGTGTGCCAGTGGGACATGTTCCAGATGTTTTGGTTATGCCTCCTGCCGCCCCAGCACAACTCGGCGGTGGACCAACTGCCTTTGAGGACGAGCAGCGTAGATTGGAGAGGTTCAAGAAATATGACCCTCCGGTGTTTAGTGGTTTGGCTTCAGATGATGCATTGGGTTTTCTAGAGGAGTGTCATCGTATTCTTCGTACTATGGGGATTGTGGAGACCGACGGGGTTTCCTTCACTGCTTTTCAGTTTCGTGGGGCCGCTTATGATTGGTGGCGCACGTATGAGTTGGATAAGTCCAGAGGAGTCTGCTTCATTGACACAGTTTTCAAATCTGTTTTTGAGGGAGTTTGTTCCACAGAGCCTGAGGGATTCTTGGCGCTCGTAGTTTGAGCGGTTGCGACAGGGCTCCATGTCAGTATCGGAGTATGCTATCAGTTTCACCCGTCTAGCCAGGCATGCACCGGCTTTGGTAGCCACGGTTCGGGAGCGAGTGCGGAGATTTATTGAGGGCCTTGTTCGGCCTATCCGATCCAGCATGGCCAGAGAGCTTGAGACAGATATATCTTATCAGCAGGCAGTTAGCATTGCCAAGAGGATCCAGAGTATGCTCCCTAGAGAGCGGAGAGAGAGAGAGGCCAAGAGGTCTCGTGAGTGGGCCATTTCTCTGGTGCCCGCACTTCATCAGCCGGTCGTTTTGGCAGGGGTTATTCCGGTCGACCAGTTCACTCAGCATTGCTAGCAACCGGTAGTACTCCAGCTCTTCCAGCACCTTAGGAGCCTTATTATGCTCCCCCGGCTTCCAGTGCACCTCCTGTGTGGGGTACCTCCAGGGGTTAGACTAGTGGGGGTGAGGCCGGTCAGTCACAGCCACCACATCCTCCCAGAGCTTGTTTTGAGTGCGGGGATACTCGCCACCTGGTTAGGGAGTGCCCCAGTCGCAGGAGAGGAGCCCCTCATCAGTCATCACAGCATCCGCGTGGTTCTCAGGGCCAGCAGGCTATCATTCCAGCCCCAGCTGCCACCCCACCTGCCCAGCCATTGTAAGGCCCCGTAAAAATTTTGTGCATAAAACCTAGTAGCTGTGGTGTCATGGTCCGAATAATGTGTTAGGAATGCGTAGAATTCTTCAAAAATGTAGAGAATTAATTTTTCTGAAAAGTGTCCAATATGCGGTCAAGAATGCGATCGCAAACCTGACATGCGGACCGCATTCTTGCCGCAAAACGTTCCAGTGAGTTTCCCAAAAATCGTGTCAAAAGTGCGGTCGATATGCGATCGCATGTCAAATCTGCGGTGCACTTTGCGACCGCGGATCAAGCATGCGGACCGCATTCTGGCCGCATTCCTTAACAGAACCTGTGTAAAATTTGGGGCAATTCTGCGGTCACTATGCGGACCGCATGTTGATTCTGCGGTCGCATAGTGCACCGCATAATTGACCCCGGCCCCGATTTTTGTAACATTTTGACCCGATCTCTTCTTTAATATAACACACTTCTTCTTCATTTTATCATATCATCTTACCAAAATTAGAGAGAGAAGAGAGGGTTTTTAGAGAGAGAAATCTTTCATCTTCAAAGATTGTTCCAACCATCTTAATTCCAAGGGATCTTAGGGCAAGGATTCAACATCCCCAATCTTTTCAAGGTAAAAACCCTAACTATTTTCTTTGATTTTCAGTTTTAATTGGGTAAAGAGAGGTGCATATAATAGCTTTTAAAAATTGAATTTTTACACTCATGCATGATTATTGAACTTGATTTTTAGTAAAAAGAAGTGAGTAGAAGTAAGAGTCTTCAAGAACAAGGTTGACAAGAGTAAGATAGCGTGGGTAAGCATAAAGTAGGAAGTTAACGGAAGAAAACTCATCACCAGGTATGTATGGCTAATTTTGATTCTTGTAAAATCGCCCAAAGAATTGGGAACAACCATTGTGATGGCATATTTGGCTTATTGTGGAAGGAATTTGAAACACCTTAATTGTGGTAAATTGTTGAACATGATTATGTGGGCACTTTCGATTTTGGAATACTTGTAACTTGGTTTGGATATTGGCTTGAGAAGAAATTGAGAACATGAACCAATGTGTAAGTTGCTTATTTGAACTTGTTGAAATTGTGTGTAGTACCTTATCCTGCTGTTTGAAATTGTTGTGTTTTCAACTGTAAGGCGGGGTCGTGTTGCGCGCCGCAACATGGGGAAATAAGGTGTGGGTTGGGGTGATAAGGGTGGCCGAGGTAATAAGGGTGGTTAGGGGCAATAAGGATGGAAAGCGATCGAAATCGCTATTGAAAATTGATACAAAAATCAATAATGTGAAATTGTGAAAGGAGACAGCAGGAGAGTTTGCAACCTGTGGGGCACCGATTGCCCCTTTGTTTGACTACTTGTGCTTTACGTGATTGATTGGTTATTGTTAAATTGGTTGATCGTAGAAAGTGCTTTGTGTGAGAATTATTTGAAATGAGGAAAATGTGGAAACATGGTTGGCTGGCTTAATTAATTGTTGATGTAATTTAATGGCTTGAGTTTACTTGGGACAAAGTTTGTCCATACATACTAGTACAATTCAAGTGTACTGACGTCCCTTTTGCCGGGGGCGCTACATTCGTGTCATGATTGTAGGTGGATCAGTAGCAGGCACTTCAGCTCATCGGCGGTAGTATCCTTCTCCTTCCACTGCCCGTTTTGGTGAGCCCCTTTCTTCCTCGGGGCCTTGTGTGGTTCATGCCACTCGATTTAGATTTCATTTTGGTTTTGTAAGGTATAGCCGGAGCCTTGTTACCGGCAAGTATTGTATTTCCCTTTTTGTATCCTAGAGGCTCCATAGACATGTAAACCGTGGGATTGTGGCCTATGTATATGTATGGGGCGTTGTAAATATAAATTATGAACTTGTTAGTGAATCAATCACATGGTTATGTTTATGCATTATGAAATCAGTCATTATTGGTAAAATATTTGGTTAATGAGAAACAATCAACACAGGGTTAACGCGTGGGAATGAAAGGCACCCGGGTCCGCTTGACTGGGGCAACTCGGTCAGGCGCCGGTCATGTCCCTCGATTTGGGGCGTGACAGCTCCTCTCTCTCTCGGCGACGATCCGCCTCAATAGAGCGTGCCATATCATGTCTCGGAGCCGTGTCTAGTAGTGCCCTTCTTATAGGTGTGTTGTCGACCACATCATATAAGTTGGGGGCTACACGGGCATTTAGGAATTTACCTACTTCTTTGATAATCTATATCGTGCGGTAAAGTGCAATGTGGAGATATCTGTGTCTAATTCGTGCCTTGTTCCCAAATTTTCAGAATATGGCACCTAAGAAGAAGGCTAGACTCGGCCTTAGGGCCAATGCCGACCCAAGTGCAGATGTTAATCATGTACCCGATGCCGTGGGAGAGAATGACCCACCAGTCCCGAATTTGCCTGGCCCATCCGTTCAAAACCCAAGTGTCCCTATTCCAGCTGCGGCAGAGGATGCCACCATTCCTCCTGCCAGTGTTCCTGACTAAAATACAGTTCCCGCTTCGGGCTCTGGTATCTCTAATGAAGATCTTAGGGGAGCCATCTATATGTTAACACAGCTAGTTGCCGCCCAGGCCGAGAGATCCCATGATGCCCCTGCATCCTCCAGCGGATAGGGAGATTCCTTTGGCTCCAGAGTCCATCAATTCTTGCGATTGGCCCCTCCAGAATTTTCAGGCACCGATCCAGAGGCTGACCCACAGGAATTCCTTGATGAGATATACAAGACCCTTAGAGTGATGAAGGCTACAGATATAGAGGGGGTAGAGTTGGCCTCTTACAGGCTGAAGGGAGCGGCACGTTCATGGTTCGAAATGTGGGAGGATTCCCGTGAGGAAGGGAGCCCTCCGGCCAGATGGGATGAGTTCGTAGATGTATTTATGGACCACTTCTTGCCTGCCGAGGTGATGGCAGCCCGCGCCACGGAGTTCGAGGTCCTCAAGCAGGGTAGTATGAGTGTTTGGGAGTATCACATGGAGTTCGTAAGGTTGTCCAAGTATGCTCCTCATTTAGTGTCGACCATGGATGCCCGGGTTCGACGGTTTGTTCAGGGCCTTAGCCCTTTGGTGGTGAATGAGGCCGCCACAGCAGCTTTGCACTCGGACATGAACTATGGGAGGATTGTGGGGTTTGCTCAGGCCACAGAGGCTAGGAAATTGAAGATTCGTGCAGAAAGAGAAAGTAGCAGCAGGGCCCGGTCAATGGGTCGTTCAGGGAGATCACTTCCAGGGAGGGGGTCATCAGGGCCATCCCAGTCATATGCTCAGTCCTCCGCGAGTTCACCGCCATCCGTGCACAGTCATCAGCAGGGCAGTTACTCGAGACCTGGTTCAGACAGCAGGAGGTCTCGTCAGTCTGGTCATCCTGGGGTGAGATCCCGGCAGCAGGGGAGACCTACATGCCCCAAGTGTGGGAGATTTCATACAGAGACTTGCTACCTTGACATCCCGGTGTGCTTCGGGTGCGGGGTGAGAGGTCACATTCAGCCGGACTGCCGTGCACCCCGTCAGGGCATAGGTAGGGGATCTGCTCAGTCATCTGGTTCTTCGACTGCTACATCATCAGTGCGTACTCCAGCATCAGCAGGGCGTGGTGCAGCTAGGGGTGGAGCTCAGGGTAGGGGTGGACCTAGCCGATTCTATGCATTGAGTGACCGCCAGAATGCCGAGGCTTCTCCAGATGTTGTTACTGGTATCCTGTCTGTTCAAACTATTGATTGCTATGCCCTTATTGATCCAGGGTCCTCCTTGTCTTATGTTACTCCATTCATTGCTTCAAGCTTTGGGATAGAACCCGAACAGCTTCATGAGCCGTTCTCTGTGTCGACTCCTATTGGTGATTCTATTACAACCTCACGAGTCTATAGGAATTGTGTTGTTACGGTGGGTGGTCGTGATACCACAGCTGATCTTATTGAGCTTGGGATGGTAGATTTTGATGTAATTATGGGGATGGATTGGCTCTATTCGTGCTTTGCCAAGCTTGACTGTCGGACGAGAGTTATGAGGCTCGAGTTCCCTAACGAGCCAGTCATTGAATGGAGAGGAAATGGTGTGGTGCCAAGGGGTAGGTTTATTTCCTACCTTAAGGCTTCGAAGATGATTAAGAAGGGGTGTATCTATCACCTGGTTCGGGTAACGGACACCACCTCGGAGGTGCCTACCCTCGAGTCCGTGCCAATTGTGAATGAATTTCCTGAAGTGTTTCCAGATGAGCTTCCAGGCATCCCGCCGGATAGGGAGATTGATTTCGGAATTGATGTATTGCCGGATACTCAGCCAATATCCATTCCACCTTACAGAATGGCGCCAGCAGAGTTAAGGGAGTTAAAGGAGCAGCTGAGGGATTTATTGGAGAAAGGGTTCATACGACCGAGTGTGTCGCCATGGGGTGCTCCGGTTCTCTTTGTCAGAAAGAAGGATGGGTCACTTCGAATGTGTATTGATTATCGGAAGCTTAACAAAGTCACCATTAAGAATAAATATCCATTGCCTCGAGTGGATGATCTGTTTGACCAATTGCAAGGAGCGAGGTTCTTCTCAAAGATTGATTTACGGTCCGGGTACCACCAGTTGAAAATCAGGGAGCAGGATATTCCTAAAACCGCCTTCAGAACTCGTTATGGTCACTTTGAGTTTTTGGTTATGTCTTTTGGGCTAACCAACGCCCCAGCAGCTTTCATGGACCTTATGAATCGGGTTTTCAAGCCATTCCTAGATTCCTTTGTGATTGTATTCATTGACGATATTCTCATCTACTCTCGGAGTAGGGAAGATCATGCCGTTCACCTCAGAGCAGCGTTGCAGACCCTTCTTCAGCATCAATTGTATGCCAAGTTCTCAAAATGTGAGTTTTGGTTGGAGTCCGTAGCTTTTCTAGGGCATGTTATTTCCAGTGAGGAAATTATGGTGGATCCTCAGAAGATTGCGGCAGTGAAAGATTGGCCTAGACCCACGACCCCGACAGAGATTCGCAGCTTTTTGGGTCTGGCACGGTACTATCGGAGGTTTGTAGAGGGATTCTCAACCCTCGCCTCCCCATTGACTAAATTGACGCAGAAAGCAGTTAAGTTCCAGTGGTCCGAAGCATGTGAGAAAAGTTTCCAAGAATTGAAGTCAAGATTGACCTCGGCACTAGTATTGGCCTTGCCAGAAGGCACAGAGGGATTTGTAGTCTATTGTGATGCCTCCAGAGTCAGTTTGGGATGTGTATTGATGCAGCACGGAAAGGTCATAGCTTATGCTTCCATGCAACTCAAGAACCATGAGAAGAATTATCCGACGCATGATTTGGAACTTGTAGCTGTTGTGTTTGCCTTGAAAATATGGCGGCACTATCTTTATGGGGTTCATGTAGATGTGTTTTCAGACCACAAGAGCCTCCAGTATTTGTTCAAGCAGAAAGAGCTGAATCTGAGACAGCGGCGGTGGTTAGAACTACTCAAGGACTATGATATGGACATATTGTACCATCCAGGGAAGGCAAATGTGGTAGCCGACGCTCTTAGTCGGAAATCCATGGGTAGTTTGGCTCATTTGGGTGTGGATCAGAGACCCCTGGCTCGAGAGGTCTACCAATTAGCCAGCTTGGGGGTTCGTATTTTGGCGTCGGACGAGGGGGATATCTTGGTGCATAATGGAGCAGAATCATCATTGGTCGCGGAAATCAAGGAAAAACAGTTCATGGATCCAGCATTGGTTCGGGTGAAGGAAGCAGTCATGAATGACAAGACCTCAGCATTTGTACTCAGCAGCGAAGATGGTGTATAGCGGTATCAAGATAGGCTATGTGTTCCGGATGTGGACGAGCTTCGGGAAAGAGTGATGGCAGAGGCTCATACTTCCAAGTATTCTGTGCACCCTGGTTCAACGAAAATGTATCACGATCTCAAGGAGATTTATTGGTGGAACGGTATGAAAAGGGATGTGGCAGGCTTTGTAGCTAAATGTCCGAACTGTCAACAAGTGAAGGCCGAGCATCAACGGCCTGGTGGATTAACTCAGCTTATAGAAATACCAAGGTGGAAATGGGAGATGATCAATATGGATTTCGTGGTGGGGTTACCTCGCACTCGGCGTAAGTTCGATTCAGTATGGGTGATAGTAGATCGACTCACCAAATCAGCTCACTTCCTGCCTGTCAAGTCCACTGATACTGCGGAGCAATATGCAAGATTGTACATCAAAGAGATAGTAAGGCTTCATGGCACTCCATTTTCTATCATCTCAGATCGCGGGGCTCAGTTCACCGCTAACTTTTGGAAGAAGTTTCAGCAAGGTTTGGGAACTCAGGTGAATCTCAGGCACAGCTTTCCATCCACAGACCGATGGACAGGCCGAGCGGACCATTCAGACGCTTGAAGATATGTTGCGGGCTTGTGTCTTAGATTTTAAAGGTAATTGGGATGAACACTTACCACTGATAGAATTTGCTTACAATAACAACTATCATGCTAGCATTCAAATGGCCCCGTTTGAGGCATTGTACGGGAGAAGATGTAGATCGCCAATCGGGTGGTTTGAGGTAGGTGAAGCAGAATTGCTAGGGCCAGATATGGTGTACGAAGCTATGGAAAAGGTCAAAGTTATTCAGGAGAGAATGAAAACAGCACAGAGTCGTCAAAAGTCCTATGCGGACGTTCGTCGAAGGGATTTGGAGTTTCAAGTCGATGATTGGGTGTTCTTGAGGGTATCTCCTATGAAGGGAGTCATGCGATTCGGAAAGAAAGGGAAATTGAGTCCTAGGTATGACGGGCCATATCGGATCGTTCAAAGGATTGGTCAAGTTGCTTATAGGCTAGAGTTGCCTCCCGAGATGTCATCAGTGCATCCGGTATTCCATGTGTCCATGTTGAAGAAAGTGATTGGAGATCCATCCACCATCATGCCAGTCGAAGCTATAGAGGTTAATGAAAATTTGTCATATGAAGAAGTTCCAGTTGCCATTCTTGATAGGCAAGTCCGTAAGTTGAGAAATAAGGAAGTTGCCCTTGTTAAAGTATTGTGGCGAAGTCAACAAGTTGAGGAGGCCACATGGGAAGCGGAAAAAGAGATGAAGGAAAAGTACCCCCATTTGTTCGATCAAGCCTAGAAGAAATTAGGTGACCCTCCTACTCCTAGTAACCGTCATCTTGCCTAAGTTGTTTCCCTCTTAGTATTAGTAAAGTCTCCTTCATTTTGTAATGAGTTAAATGTGTTGTTACCTTGGGTCACTTGAACCGTTCTTGACAAATGAAAGCCTTATAAAGATTTACGTGTTTAATAAACAACTAATAGTAAGTGTAGATTGGTAATGGTTTGCTAAGTGTACATGGTGTGTTAAAATGGTTAAATAAGGTAAGAATTCATTGAAGTGACTAGTTTATGTGCAATTGTAACAATGTGATAGAATATGTGCATTCGTTGAGGTAAGAAAGTGTATACCAGTTGTGAAAAGTGTTGTAGTTGTATATTGTTGTTTGGTAATGTGTTTCGGGGGCCCTCTGACAGGTGGATATGTCCATAATACAAAGGAAACTCTGGCGAAATTTTTCTAAAATATAAGAGTTAGTCAAAATTTTGATGGTTGCATATCATGTCTTTCAAAACCAACTCATTTATTTCAAAAATCCTCATTCGAGGACGAATGATCTTAAGGGGGGAGGATGTAAGGCCCCGTAAAAATTTTGTGCATAAAACCTAGTAGCTGTGGTGTCATGGTCCGAATAATGTGTCAAAAATGTAGAGAATTAATTTTTCCGAAAAGTGTCCAATATGCGGTCAAGAATGCGATCGCAAACCTGACATGCGGACCGCATTCTTGCCGCAAAACGTTCCAGTGAGTTTACCAAAAATCGTGTCAAAAGTGCGGTCGATATGCGATCGCATGTCAAATCTGCGGTGCACTTTGCGACCGCAGATCAAGCATGCGGACCGCATTCTGGTCGCATTTCTTAACCGAACATGTGTAAAATTTGGGGCAATTCTGCGGTCACTATGCGGACCGCATGTTGATTCTGCGGTCGCATAGTGCACCGCATAATTGACCCCGGCCCAGATTTTTGTAACATTTTGACCCGATCTCTTCTTTAATATAACACACTTCTTCTTCATTTTATCAAATCATCTTACCAAAATTAGAGAGAGAAGAGAGGGTTTTTAGAGAGAGAAATCTTTCATCTTCAAAGATTGTTCCAACCATCTTAATTCCAAGGGATCTTAGGGCAGGGATTCAACAACCCCAATCTTTTCAAGGTAAAAACCCTAACTATTTTCTTTGATTTTCAGTTTTAATTGGGTAAAGAGAGGTTTGCATATAATAGCTTTTAAAAATTGAATTTTTACACTCATGCATGATTATTGAACTTGATTTTTAGTAAAAAGAAGTGAGTAGAAGTAAGAGTCTTCAAGAACAAGGTTGGCAAGAGTAAGATAGCGTGGGTAAGCATAAAGTAGGAAGTTAACGGAAGAAAACTCATCACCAGGTATGTATGGCTAATTTTGATTCTTGTAAAATCGCCCAAATGTGTGCGAATCGTTTTGGCATGTGTCATAATTGAGAAATTTTACGTAATTCTTTGATTTCCTTGTTGAGCATTTGATTGATGTTGAACTACGTGTGGTGTGGTATGAAATATGAATTGAAAGATAAAAAGGTAATCGAGATTGGTAAAGAATTGGGAACAACCATTGTGATGGCATATTTGGCTTATTGTGGAAGGAATTTGAAACACCTTAATTGTGGTAAATTGTTGAACATGATTATGTGGGCACTTTCGATTTTGGAATACTTGTAACTTGGTTTGGATATTGGCTTGAGAAGAAATTGAGAACATGAACCAATGTGTAAGTTGCTTATTTGAACTTGTTGAAATTGTGTGTAGTACCTTATCTGCTGTTTTAAATTGTTGTGTTTTCAACTGTAAGGCGGGGTCGTGTTGCGCGCCGCAACGTGGGGAAATAAGGTGTGGGTTGGGGTGATAAGGGTGGCCGAGGTAATAAGGGTGGTCAGGGGCAATAAGTATGGAAAGCGATCGAAATCGCTATTGAAAATTGATACAAAAATCAATAATGTGAAATTGTGAAAGGAGACAGCAGGAGAGTTTGCAACCTGTGGGGCACCGATTGCCCCTTTGTTTGACTACTTGTGCTTTACGTGATTGATTGGTTATTGTTAAATTGGTTGATCGTAGAAAGTGCTTTGTGTGAGAATTATTTGAAATGAGGAAAATGTGGAAACATGGTTGGCTGGCTTAATTAATTGTTGATGTAATTTAATGGCTTGAGTTTACTTGGGACAAAGTTTGTCCATACATACCAGTACAATTCAAGTGTACTGACGTCCCTTTTGCCGGGGGCGCTACATTCGTGTCATGATTGTAGGTGGATCAGTAGCAGGCACTTCAGCTCATCGGCAGTAGTATCCTTCTCCTTCCACTGCCCGTTTTGGTGAGCCCATTTCTTCCTCGGGGCCTTGTGTGGTTCATGCCACTCGATTTAGATTTCATTTTGGTTTTGTAAGGTATAGCCGGAGCCTTGTTACCGGCAAGTATTGTATTTCCCTTTTTGTATCCTAGAGGCTCCATAGACATGTAAAATGTGGGATTGTGGCCTATGTATATGTATGGGGCGTTGTAAATATAAATTATGAACTTGTTAGTGAATCAATCACATGGTTATGTTTATGCATTATGAAATCAGTCATTATTGGTAAAATATTTGGTTAATGAGAAACAATCAACACAGGGTTAACGCGTGGGAATGAAAGGCACCCAGGTCCGCTTGACTGGGGCAACTCGGTCAGGCGCCGGTCATGTCCCTCGATTTGGGGCGTGACAGCCATCCAGGGGCGGGGGTCAGGGTTCCAGAGGCCGCCCTCGAGAGGGGGGACATGCCCGATTCTATGTTATTCCGGATCGCGTTGCGGCTGTTGCATCTGACTGAGTTATCACAGGTATTATTATGGTTAGTCACAGGGAGGCATCGGTTCTATTCGACCCTAGTTCCACTTTTTCATATGTGTCTTCTTACTTTGCTTCTCATCTGGGTGTGCCTCGGGATTCTTTGAGTGCCCCCATTTATGTTTCCACTCAGGTGGGTGATTCTTTGGCCGTGGACCGCGTATATCGGTCGTGTTTGGTTACCATTTGTGATTTTGAGACCAGAGCGGATCTATTGCTGCTCGGGATGGTCGATTTTGATATTATTCTGGGCGTGGACTGGTTGTCGCCCCATTATGCTATTCTTGATTGTCACGCCAAGACCGTGACGCCGGCTATGCTAGGCATTCCACGTATTGAGTGGAGTGGTACTCTAGATCACACCCCTAGCCGTGTTATTTCTTTTCTCAGAGCTCAGCGTATGGTTGAGAAGGGGTGTGCTGCGCTTATCTAGCCTATGTGCGGGACGTCAGTATTGACACTCCCTCTATTGATTCTGTTCATGTGGTACGCGACTTTGCTGATGTATTTCCAGCTGATCTTCCGGGCATGCCGCCCGACAGAGATATTGACTTTGCTATTGACTTGTTGCCGGGCACTCAGCCAATTTCTATTCCACCGTACCGTATGGCTCCACCTGAGCTGAAGGAGTTGAAGGATCAGTTACAGGAGTTATTGGGCAAGGGTTTTATTCGACCCAGTGTTTCGCCTTGGGGTGCTCCTGTATTGTTTGTGAAGAAAAAGGACGGTTCTATGCGTATGTGTATTGACTATCGTCAGTTGAACAAGGTTACAGTGAAGAACCGGTATCCTTTGCCCCGTATTGATGATTTATTTGACCAGCTACAGGGCGCACAGGTGTTTTCTAAGATTGATTTGCGCTCTGGGTATCACCAGCTAAAGATTCGGGAGCCAGATATCCCGAAGACTGCCTTCAGGACCCGGTATGGTCACTATGAGTTCCTCGTGATGTCTTTTGGGCTGACAAATGCCCCAGCAGCCTTTATGCATTTGATGCACAGTATGTTCAGGCCTTATCTGGACTCGTTCGTGATTGTTTTCATTAATGATATTCTAGTATATTCCCGGAGTCGGGAAGAGCACGAGCAGCATTTGAGGATAGTGCTTCAGATTCTGAGGGAGAAGCAGCTTTATGCCAAGTTCTCTAAATGTGAATTCTGGTTGAGTTCGGTGGCATTTTTGGGCCACGTGGTGTCGAGTGATGGTATTCAAGTAGATCCGAGGAAGGTGGAGGCTGTGGAGAGTTGGCCCAGACCCTCCTCCGCTACTGAGATTCGCAGTTTCCTTGGTTTGGCGGGCTATTACCGTCGTTTCGTAGAGGGTTCTCTTCGATTGCAGCACCTATGACTAGATTGACCCAAAAGGGTGCCCCTTTTCAGTGGACAAACGAGTGTGAGGCGAACTTTCAGAAGCTCAAGACAGCTTTGACTTCGGCCCCTATATTGATGTTGCCTACAGGTTCGGGGTCCTATACTGTATATTGTGTTGCCTCACGAGTTGGACTCGGTGTGGTATTGATGCAGGACGGTAGGGTGATTGCCTACGCGTCGAGACAGCTGAAGGTGCATGAGAAGAATTACCCCGTTCATGATTTGGAGCTAGCTGCCATTGTTCACGCCTTGAAAATTTGGCGTCATTATTTATATGGGGTTCCTTGTGAGATCTACACTGATCACCGGAGCTTGCAGCACTTGCTTAAGCAGAAGGACCTGAATATGCGTCAGAGGAGATGGTTGGAACTACCGAAGGACTATGATATTACTATTCTCTATCATCCGGGCAAGGCTAATGTGGTTGCCGATGCCTTGAGTCGTCGGGCAGAGAGTTTGGGGAGTTTAGCATATCTACCAGTCTCGGAGAGGCCTATGGCGATGGATGTTCAGGCTTTGGCCAGGCAGTTTGTTAGACTGGATCTTTCGGAGCCCAGCCGGGTTCTAGCTTGTGTGGTTTCTCGGTCTTCTCTATTTGACCGCATCAGGGAGCGTCAGTTCGACGACCCTCATTTGCTTGTCCTTCAGGATAGATTTCGGCGTGGTAATGCTCGAGATGTTACCATCGGGGATGATGGAGTCATGAGGATGCAGGGGCGTATCTGTGTGCCCAATGTAGATGATCTTCGAGAGCTGATTCTAGCAGAGGCCCATAGTTCGCGGTATTCCATCCATCCGGATGCCGCGAAGATGTATCAGGACTTGAAACAGCATTACTGGTGGAGGCGGATGAAGAGGGATATAGTTGATTATGTTTCTAGATGCCTCAACTGCCAGCAGGTGAAGTATGAGCATCAGCATCCGGGTGGATTGATGCAGCAGATTGAGATTCCCGAGTGGAAATGGGAGCGCATTACCATGGACTTTGTATCTGGACTTCCACGGAAGGTTAGGAAGTTTGATTCCATTTGGGTCATTGTGGATCGGCTGACCAAGTCCGCCCATTTCATACCGGTGAGCACTACTTATTCATCGGAACGACTGGCGGAGATCTATATCAGGGAGATAGTTCGGCTGCATGGTATTCCAGTTTCCATCATTTCAGATAGAGGCACTCAGTTCACTTCACGGTTCTGGAGAGTCGTACAGCAGGAGTTAGGTACTCGGGTGTAGCTGAGCACAGCATTTCATCCCCAGACTGATGGTCAGTCCGAGCGCACTATTCAAATTTTGGAGGATATGCTCCGTGTGTGCGTGATAGAGTTTGGAGGTTCATGGGATCACTTCTTCCCGCTGGCAGAGTTTGCTTATAACAACAGCTACCAGTCTAGTATTCAGATGGCACCGTACGAGGCCCTATATGGTATGAGGTGCAGGTGTCCCGTGGGTTGGTTTGAGCCGGGCGAGGCCAGGTTGCTAGGTACTGATATGGTTCAGGAGGCTATGGACAGGGTCAAGGTGATTCAGGACAGACTTCGTGCAGCCCAGTCTAGACAGAAGAGTTATGCGAACAAGAAGGTTCACGATGTGGCTTTTATGGTTGGCGAGCGGGTTCTACTTCGAGTCTCGCCCATGAAGGGCGTTATGAGGTTTGGGAAGAAAGGAAATCTGAGTCCTAGATTTATTGGCCCTTTTGAGATTTTGAGGCGTGTTGGGGAGGTTGCTTATGAGTTGGCCTTACCTCCCAGCCTAGTCGGAGTTCACCCCGTATTTCATGTCTCCATGCTCCGGAGATACCATGGTGACCCGTCGCATGTGTTGGATTTCACATCTGTTCAACTAGACAAGGATCTGTCTTATGTTGAGGAGCCAGTAGCCATTCTAGACAGACAGGTCAGAAAGCTAAGGTCAAAGAATATCGCTTCGGTAAAGGTTCAGTGGCGGGGCTAGTCGGTCGAGGAGGTGACTTGGAAGACCGAGCAGGATATGCGCAGCCAGTACCCTCATCTTTTCACTACTCCAGGTATGTTTTCTATGCTCGTTCGAGGGCGAACGAATCTTTTAAGTATGGGAAGATGTAACGACCCGACCTGTCGTTTTAGAAAATTACGCACCAATCCCCAATTTAACTGTTCCCCTAAGTTCATTTCTGCTATTGTGGTTTGCCGGGAGAGTCGGTTCTGAAATTTGGAGCATTTTGGGACACTTAGTCCCTAATTGAGAGCTTTAAAGCTAGAAAATGGTCCGTAGCCGGAACAGGAACAGTGTTAAGACGATCTCGGAACGGAAATCCGATGGTTCCATTAGCTCCGTTGGGTGATTTCGGGGTTGGGAGCGCGTTTGGAATGTATTTTGGAGGTCCGTAGCTCAATTAGGCTTGAAATGTCGAAGGTTGAAATTTTGGCGAATCCGAACGATAGGTGAGATTTTGATCCGGGGGTCGGAATGGAATTCCGACAATTTTCTGTAGCTTCGTTATGTGAATTTGGATATGTCCGCAAATTTTCAGGTCATTCGGACGTCGTTTGGTTGGGTTTTAGATCGAATGTGCAATTCGGAAAGTTTTAAGAAATTTAGGCTTGAATTCGATGTGACTTATTGATTTTTGATGTTATTTTGGCGATTTGATCGCGCGAGCAAGTTCGTATGATGTTTTTAAGTCAGTGTGCATATTTGGTTTGGAGCCCCGAGGGCTCGGGTGAACTTTGGGATAGGCCACGAGATCAATTTTTCATGTTAGAAGTTGCTGTCTGCAACTGGTCTGCAGAGTTCGCAAATGCGAACAATAGTTCGCAAATGCGAACTCCCCACTATTCTGCAGAGTTCACAAATGCGAACAATAGTTCGCAAATGCGAACTCCACCCTATTGTGCCTGTGTTCGCAAATGCGAACAATAGTTCGCAAAGACACTACTGTGCCTATGTTCGCAAATGCGAACAATAGTTCGCAAATGCGAACTCGACACTATTCTGCCTGTGTTAAAATAGTTCGCAAATGCGAACCTCCCAATATTTAGCATGTGTTCGCAATTGCGAACAATAGTTCGCAAATGCGAACTTCCCAGTTTTGCCTTGGCTTCGCAAATGCGAACAAAAGTTCGCAAATGCGAACTTCCCAGCCTTAGCTTATTTTTCAAACTCCAGAAATTGGTCGGGGTTCGCAATTGCGAACCCATGTTCGCAAATGCGAACACAGAGACATGTAAATCACGATTTCCAGCTTCAATATTCACATTTCACAACCCAAAAACACCCATTTGCGATACTTCACGGATTCCTTCTTCTTCAAAACAATTGTAAGTCACTTTTTACTTAATTCTTTCAATTCTTAACATCATTATATATGTTTTTCAATAGAAATCAAAGGTTTTCATGGTAGAATTTCTTGTTTTTGGTAGAATATAGGGTTTTTCATAAATTGGGAAATTGGACCTCGAATTGAGGTCCGATTTTGAAACAAATCATATACTTGAACTCGTGAGGGGATGGGTAACCGGATTTTGGTTCGAACCCCTAGTTCCGATCATGTGGGCCCGGGGTCGAAATTCACTATTCCGGGCAGAATGTTGTACAAGTTGTAATTGGCCTTAGGAATTTGTTTGTTGGGTAGTATTGATGATATTAATTCAATTGTGTATAGATACGATTGAATTGGAGCCAAATTTGAAAGGAAAAGGCATTGCCACGGATTGAATTGTTCGTAAACATTGAGGTAAGTGGCTTGTCTAACCTCGTGTGGGGGACTTTCACCTCTAGGATATTATGTGATATTTTAAATGCCTTGTACGCGAGGCGACGGGCGTGTACATGCGCTGGTTGTTGAATACATTACTTATAATGTTTAATGAGTAATATTCCTGTTTTTTAGCTGTTAAATTCGACATTTCTACCCGGTAGCAGTTAGAAAAGCATGACTTGGTAGTATTTAGTTGTCTAGTTGCCTAATTGTCTTGCTTGAGTTTTTCTTGGTAATCGCTGGCGCTGTTTATCGGCGAAATTATAGTTAAGCATATTATACTTCTCTCTGTGTATTCCTTTACTTGCTGTGATTGTGGACTACGGGTTCGATTCCCGAGATCCTGAGATTATTGAAATGTGGACTACGGGTTCGATTCCCGAGATCCTGAGATTATTGAAATATGGACTACGGGTTCGATTCCCGAGATCCTGAGATTATTGAAATGAGGACTACGGGTTCGATTCCCGAGATCCTGACTTATTGGTAGGGACTGCGGGTTCGATTCCCGGAGATCCCGAGTTATTGAGATATTATTGAGACATGGGCTGCGGGTTCGATTCCCGGAGACCTAGAGGTACTGAGAATGGGACTGTGGGTTCAATTCCCACAGATCATGGATTTGTTTATTTGAGCTGGTTATTTGTTGTTAGCTTAATTGTAGACAGTTGCAGTAATCATCATAATGTTGTTATTTCGGAAATTATTATCATTTAAACTGTTTATTTTGTTATCATCATTATATTATTGTTTTCTCAGTAGGGCCCTGACCTACCTCGTCACTACTCCATCGAGGTTAGGCTTGGCACTTACCGAGTACCGCCGTGGTGTACTCATGCTACTCTTCTGCACACTTTTGTTGTGCAGATCCAGGTACATCAGAGCAGGCTCGTACTAGGTGATTCCGCAGCTTTCTGGGAGACTTCGAGGTATGATCCGCTACGTCCGCGGATCCGGAGGCTTCCCTTCTATTCTAGTATTACTAGTTGACATTTTTCTTCATTTCGTTGTTAGATACTCTTTACACATTGAGCCACAGTTGTATTTCCCTTTTAGTCTATTTTATCGTGGGGTTCCGGATCTTGGTAGTGTTTTATTCATTGTGTGACGGATGTATGTGCTAAGCGGCACGGATTACATATCTTTTATGTTATTTTTCCGTTGTTTCTTATTTAAGTATTTATAACTTATATATTCCACAACGTGTTAGGCTTACCTAGTCGTGGGGACTGGGTGCCATCACGACATGTTCACAATTGGTGAACTAGGGTCGTGACATTAAGGTAAGGGGCACTACTAGAATAGATTACCATAGAAGGAATTCAATCACTACAAATTGGTATCTTTATTCATGCATCAATGACGATAGATGCATTTTCCATAGTTTTAGCATTATGGCAAAGGCGTATCAAATATATAGCTTATTTGGGCGCTCTAGCCAAAACGAATCCTATTTTGACTATTACCTTGTCCATTACTATGTTCTCATACGCATGAATACCCCCGTTAGCCAGCTTTTGTAGCAAATTCTATTTTTTCTTCGCCGCTTTGGGTTGTGGGGCTTACTTCCTAGCCCCAGTGGGAGTAGTAACTAGCGTTATAGGTCGTTGGGCGGCCGAAAGGTTTCCACGAGTAAGAAAGTTTGGGGGACCGAAGGTAGTTCTCCGTGCACCGGACACATACCTTACCATATCAGTTACGACAAGGATGGGAATGCATGCAACGAAAGATAGGGTCGAGTCTGATACATCAACAGTCTACTCAATATCCTTGTATGAGTCCACAATGACTACACGAGATGAATCTTGGTTTGGTGAATTGAAGTTGGCCATAGGTGTAATAGGACTCCCAGTTACTGCGCGCGACCACATAGTGAGGTGCTCCCCACCGGTTGTTGGAATAACGCAAGCCGGGCCGGGTTTTGATTCAGAAAAATGAAGGGCCCAAAATTCTAAATAGGGGGTTACAAATTCCCCATCTCATTTGGGGCGGAAAACGAATCGACATCTCGATATGATACATCCCTTTCGGTTTTAGTTGTGAAAGAACGACGATGTCCATCCGAACCATCCAATGAAGAATAAGAGGATAGAAAAGCGCCAATGGCGCGCGAAGCACACGCGGAACGGGCACGGAGAAACAGAAGCATGGAGGAGAAACAGCCGAGCTCATTCCCTTCGCTTCCTGGGCCCAAAGCAGTGCAGTTTTTCCTGGCCAAATAAAGGATTTAGGGCTTCTTGCGATGCTACAACACTATAAAAATCCATTTTGATTAGTGATATATATGAATAGAAAGATAGATCCATCCATCTATCCTATCCGATTTAGATTTTGATATCTAAAAAAGAATCGATTTCATTCAACGTTTGATTCAAAGAACTGTGCTTAGCCCCCCCGCTCATGAAACGGCTTCGCTGCAATGGATGGCAGAGGGTCCATAGTACCCGAAGCACTGGAGTGATCCAGTAGCCGGGAAGGGGCCTAGAAGTGCCTACTACTACACCACACTACACTTCGCTCTACACATTTACAAGGCTAACCCCTATGCAGTGCCTGGCAGCGCTAAGGGGGCTTCAATCCTCACTCTTTATCCCCATCTTCGCCCAGGCTAACGGGGCCTTACTTATTTAGGGGGAGCCTCGAAAAGCAATGTTGAGAGGAAGATCCTTGTCCCTCTTCATTCTCTACAGGGTTCCAAACCTTTCTTCAACATAGGTGAAAACGAGCCAGGCAGATATGGAAGAGATCAAACACGGGAATAAGAAGCAAGCTCGCCTTCCTTTTTGATCATTTTGATAGATGGGGATGAAGAAAGTGGACAAAACAGACTCACATTTCTCATCCAACAAATACATGAAAAGAATCATATTGAAAACTGTAATGACCCGACCGGTCGTTTTAGAAAATTACGCCCCAATCCCTAATTTAACTGTTTCCCTAAGTTCATTTCTGCTATTGTGGTTTGCCGAGAGAGTCGGTTCTGAAATTTGGAGCATTTTGGGACACTTAGTCCCTAAATGAGAGCTTTAAAGCTAGAAAATGGTCCGTAGCCGGAACAGTGTTAAGACGATCTCGGAACGGAAATCCGATGGTTCTATTAGCTCCGTTGGGTGATTTCGGGGTTAGGAGCGCGTTCGGAATGTATTTTGGAGGTCCGTAGCTCAATTAGGCTTGAAATGCCGAAGGTTGAAATTTTGGCGAATCCGAACAATAGGTGAGATTTTGATCCGGGGGTCGGAATGAAATTCCGACAATTTCTGTAGCTTCGTTATGTGATTTTGGATATGTCCGCAAATTTTCAGGTCATTCGGACGTCGTTTGGTTGGGTTTTAGATCGGATGTGCAATTCGAAAAGTTTTAAGGAATTTAGGCTTGAATTCGATGTGAATTATGGGTTTGAATGTTGTTAGACGTGTTTTGAGGATTGGAACAAGTTCGAATAAGGTATTAGGATGTGTTGGTGTGTTTGGATGAGGTCCGGGGGCCTCGGGGTGGTTTCGGATGGTTAAACGGGAGAAAATCATGGAAATTGCAGGTTTAGGAATTCTGGCTCTGTCGTTTTTGCCCCTGCGGAAATGGAACCGCAGAGGCGAGTCCGCGGAAGCGGAAATTGGAGCGCTGAAGCGGACTGGGGCGCAGGGGCGGTTCTTGTCCGCATAAGCGGCATCACGGGTGCGAGGATGGGGACTGCAGAAGCGGTCAGGAGACGAGTTGGGGAATTCCGCAGGGAGCGGAGGTGAATCCGCTTAAGCGAGTCCGTAGAAGCGGACCACAGATCGCAGAAGCGGAAAGTCTCGCAGGAGCGGTTGTCCAATCGCGGAAGCGGACGCGCGGAAGCGGTCCTTTTCTCGCAGAAGCGGAATGGGCCAGCCAGGCCTCGGCTTCGCAAACGCGACAAAATGTCGCGGAAGCGGATCCGCAGAAGCGGAATTTCGTCCGCAGAAGCGGAAATCGCAGAGAGTTAATTATATCGGAAGTTAGAAATTTCAGAAACATTTCCAAACTTTGAGGGCTCGGCTTAAGGGGCGATTTGGGCGATTTTGAAGGGAGATTCAAGAGGTTTCTTCAGGTAATCAACTATGGACTCAAATTATGATTATTGTTGACAATATTATGCAATTATCTCATGAAAATGGAGGAATTTGGGGTGTTTTATGGGGGTTTTCACCCTAGGCTTGAACTTTAGAAAATCAAGGTTTTGAGTGGGCAAATGGAGTCCGAATTTGATAAACTTTATATGCTCAGACTCGTATTGAGACAAGGGTTCCGAAAATATAACTTTCGTGATTTTTCAATAAGCGTACCGAAAGTCGGGTTTTGGCAACTTGTGGATTTTGGTGTATTTTGAGTTATTTTGATTGGGTAATGCCCAATTAGCCTATTTTGATGTGATTCTATTGATTTTTATCAGATTCTATACTTGTGGAGGCCGACATTCACGGCAAGAGAGTTTTTTCATAGCGGTTTTGTACCGGAGTCGAGGTAAGTGGCTTGTCTAACTTCGTGTGGGGGATTTTCACCCCTAGGATATTATTGTGATACTTTAAATGCCTTGTACGCGAGGTGACGGGCGTGTACATGCGCTGGTTGTTGAACACATACTTTACTCAAAATGTTCAATGAGTGATATTCCTGTTTTTAGTTGTTAAATTCGATATTCCTACCGGTAGTAGTTAGAAAAGCATGATTAGATAGAATCTAACTGTCTAGCTGCTTGATTGACTTACTTGAGTTTTTTTCTTGGTAATCGCTGGCGCTGTTCATCGGTGAAGTTATCGTTAAGCATATTATACTTCTCTCTGTGTATTCCTTTACTTGCTGTGGTTGTGGACTACGGGTTCGATTCCCGAGATCCCGAGATTATTGAAATATGGACTACGGGTTCGATTCCCGAGATCCTGAGATTATTAAAATGTGGACTACGGGTTCAATTCCCTAGATCCTGAGATTATTGAAATATGGACTACGGGTTCAATTCCCTAGATCCTGAGATTATTGAAATATGGACTACGGGTTCAATTCCCTAGATCCCGAGATTATTGAAATATGGACTACGGGTTCAATTCCCTAGATCCTGAGATTATTGAAATATGGACTACGGGTTCAATTCCCTAGATCCTGAGATTATTGAAATATGGACTACGGGTTCAATTCCCGAGATCCTGAGATTATTGAAATATGGACTACGGGTTCGATTCCCGAGATTTTGAGATGATTGAAATGTGGACTACGGGTTCGATTCCCAAGATCCTGACTTATTGGTAGGGACTGCGGGGTCGATTCCCAGAGATCCTGAGTTATTGAGATATTATTGAGACATGGGCTGCGGGTTCGATTCCCGGAGACCCAGAGGTACTGAGAATGGGACTGTGGGTTCAATTCCCACGAGTCCTGGATTTGTTTTATTGAGTTGGTTATTTGTTGTTAGCTTAATTGTAGACAGTTGCGGTAATCATCTTATGATTGTTATTTCGGAAATTATTGTTATTATCTTTTAAACTGTTTATTTTGTTATCATCATATTATTATTGTTTCTCGGTAGGGCCCTGACCTTCCTCGTCACTACTCCATCGAGGTTAGGCTTGGCACTTACTGAGTACCGCCGTGGTGTACTCATGCTACTCTTCCGCACACTTTTGTTGTGCAGATCCAGGTACATCAGAGCAGGCTCGTACTAGGTGATTCTGCAGCTTTCTGGGAGACTTCGAGGTATGATCTGCTACGTCCGCGGATCCGGAGGCTTCCCTTCTACTCTAGTAGTACTAGTTGACATTTTTCTTCATTTCGTTATTAGATACTCTTTACACATAGAGCCACAGTTGTATTTCTCTTTTAGTCTGTGTTACCGTGGGGTTCCGGATCTTGGTAGTGTTTTATTTATTGTGTGACGGATGTATGTGCCAAGCGGCACGAATTACATATCTTTTATGCTATTTTTCCGTTGTTTCTTATTTAAGTGTTTATAACTTGTATATTCCGCAACGTGTTAGGCTTACCTAGTCGTGGGGACTGGGTGCCATCACGACATGTTCACAATTGGTGAACTAGGGTCGTGACAAGTTGGTATCAGAGCACTAGGTTCATAGGAGTCACGGGACACAGACCGGTTACTTAGAGTCTCGCTGATCGATACGGAGACGTTTGTATTTATCTACGAGGGGCTATGTAACTGTTTAGGAAACTCTTCATTTCTTTGGATTCCTTGTCGTGCGACATTTTTGGCATCAAGAATCTAAACTATTGATTTCTATTCTCTCACAGATGGTGAGGACACGAGCTACTCGCGACGATCAGGTACCCGCGCCCCTTGTTGCCGCCGTCAGAGGCCGGGGCCGAGGTAGAGGACGAGGATGCGCCCGAGGTGCAGCCACGGCACCCGCGCGCGCTGCCACTGAGGTGCCATAGGTAGACCAGGTTGGAGCGCAGGCACCTGGTACACCGACTACAGCTGCTACTACTCCAGCACTACAAGAGACCCTGGCCCAGTTCATGAGTATGTATACCACTTTAGCTCAAGCAGGACTGCTTCCTCTCGTCGCAGCTACATCTTAGGCCGGGGGAGGGGCCCAGACTCCCGCAGCCGTTACACCGGAGCAGCGTGTGCCAGTGGGATAGGTTCCGGATGTTTTGGTTATGCCTCCTGCCGCCCCAGCACAGCCCGGAGGTGGACCAGCTGCCTCTGAGGACGAGCAGCGTAGATTGGAGAGGTTCAGGAAATATGACACTCCAGTGTTCAGTGGGTTGGCTTCAGATGATGCATTGGGTTTTCTAGAGGAGTGTCATCGTATTCTTCGTACTTTGGGGATTGTGGAGACCAGCGGGGTTTCCTTCACTTCCTTTCAGTTTCGTGGGGCCGCTTATGATTGGTGGCGCACGTATGAGTTGGATACTCCAGAGGAGTCTGCTTCATTGACCTGGACGCAGTTTTCAGATCTGTTTTTGAGGGAGTTTGTTCCACAGAGCCTTAGGGATTCTTGGCGCTCGGAATTTGAGCGGTTGCGACGGGGCTCCATGTCAGTATCGGAGTATGCTATCAGTTTCACCCGTCTAGCGAGGCATGCACCGGCTTTGGTAGCCACGGTTCGGGAGAGAGTGCGGAGATTTATTGAGGGCCTTGTTCCGCCTATCCAATCCAGCATGGCCAGAGAGCTTGAGACAGATATATCTTATCAGCAGGGAGTTAGCATTGCCAAGAGGATCGAGAGTATGCTCCCTAGAGAGCGAGAGAGAGATAGGCCAAGACGTCTCGTGAGTCGGGTCATTTCTCTGGTGCCCGCACTTCATCGGCCGGTCCTCTTTGGCGGAGGTTATTCCGGCCGACCGGTTCACTCGGCATTGCCTGCGGCCGGTAGTACTCCGGGTCTTCCGGCACCTCGGGAGCCTTATTATGCTCCCCGGTTTCCGGTGCACCTCCTGCGCGGGGTCCTTCCGGGGGTCAGACTAGTGGGGGTGAGGCCGGTCAGTCACAGCCACCGCGTCCTCCCGGAGCTTGTTTTGAGTGCGGGGATACTCGCCACCTGGTTAGGGAGTGCCCCAGGCGCAGGAGAGGAGCCCCTCATCAGTCATCACAGCATCCGCGTGGTTCTCAGGGCCAGCAGGCTATCATTCCAGCCCCAGCTGCCACTCCACCTGCCCAGCCATCCAGGGGCGGGGGTCAGGGTTCCAGAGGCCGCCCTCGAGAGGGGGGACAGGCCAGATTCTATGCTATTCCTGATCGCGCTGCGGCTGTTGCATCTGACTCCGTTATCACAGGTATTATTATGGTTAGTCACAGGGAGGCATCGGTTCTATTCGACCCTGGTTCCACTTTTTCATATGTGTCTTCTTCCTTTGCTTCTCACCTGGGTGTGCCTCGGGATTCTTTGAGTGCCCCCATTTATGTTTCCACTCCGGTGGGTGATTCTTTAGCTGTGGACCGCGTATATCGGTCGTGTTTGGTTACCATTTGTGATTTTGAGACTAGAGCGGATCTATTGTTGCTCGGGATGGTCGATTTTGATATTATTCTGGGCATGGACTGGTTGTCGCCCCATTATGCTATTCTTGATTGTCACGCCAAGACCGTGACGCCGGCTATGCCAGGCATTCCACGTATTGAGTGGAGTGGTACTCTAGATCACACCCCTAGCCGTGTTATTTCTTTTCTCAGAGCTCAGCGGATGGTTGAGAAGGGGTGTGCTGCTTATCTAGCCTATGTGCGGGACGTCAGTATTGACACTCCCTCTATTGATTCTGTTCATGTGGTACGTGACTTTGCTGATGTATTTCCAGCTGATCTTCCGGGCATGCCGCCCGACAGAGATATTGACTTTGCTATTGACTTGTTGTCGGGCACTCAGCCCATTTCTATTCCACCGTACCGTATGGCTCCTCCTGAGTTGAAGGAGTTGAAGGATCAGTTACAGGAGTTATTGGGCAAGGGTTTTATTCGACCCAGTGTTTCGCCTTGGGGTGCTCCTGTATTGTTTGTGAAGAAAAAGGACGTTTCTATGCGTATGTGTATTGACTATTGTCAGCTGAATAAGGTTACAGTGAAGAACAGGTATCCTTTTCCCCGTATTGATGATTTATTTGACCAGTTACAGGGCGCACATGTGTTTTCTAAGATTGATTTGCGCTCTAGGTATCACCAGCTAAAGATTCGGGAGCCAGATATCCCGAAGACTGCCTTCAGGAGCCGGTATGGTCACTATGAGTTCCTCGTGATGTCTTTTGGGCTGACAAATTCCCCAGCAGCCTTTATGCATTTGATGCACAGTGTGTTCAGGCCTTATCCGGACTCGTTCGTGATTGTCTTCATTGATGATATTCTAGTATATTCCCGGAGCCGGGAAGAGCACGAGTAGCATTTGAGGATAGTGCTTCAGATTCTGAGGGAGAAGCAGCTTTATGCCAAGTTCTCTAAATGTGAATTTTGGTTGAGTTCAGTGGCATTTTTGGGCCACGTGGTGTCGAGTGATGGTATTCGAGTAGATCCGAGGAAGGTGGAGGCTTTGCAGAGTTGGCCCAGACCCTCCTCCGCTACTGAGATTCGCAGTTTCCTTTGTTTGGCGGGCTATTACCGTCGTTTTGTAGAGGGGTTCTCTTCGATTTCAGCACCTATGACCAGATTGACCCAAAAGGGTGCCCCATTTCAGTGGACAGACGAGTGTGAGGCGAGCTTTCAGAAGCTCAAGGCAGCTTTGACTTCGGCCCCTATATTGATGTTGCCTACAGGTTCAGGGTCCTATACTGTATATTGTGATGCCTCACGAGTTGGACTCGGTGCGGTATTGATGCAGGACGGTAGGGTGATTGCCTACGCGTCGAGACAGCTGAAGGTGCATGAGAAGAATTACCCTGTTCATGATTTGGAGCTAGCTGCCATTGTTCACGCCTTGAAAATTTGGCGTCATTATTTATATGGGGTTCCTTGTGAGATCTACACCGATCACCGGAGCTTGCAGCACTTGCTTAAGCAGAAGGACCCGAATATGCGTCAGAGGAGATGGTTGGAGCTACCGAAGGACTATGATATTACTATTCTCTATCATCCGGGCAAGGCTAATGTTGTTGCCGATGCCTTGAGTCGTCGGGCGGAGAGTTTGGGAAGTTTGGCGTATCTACCGGCTTCGGAGAGGCCTATGGCGATGGATGTTCGGGCTTTAGCCAGGACAGTTTGTTAGATTGGATCTTTCGGAGCCCGGCCGGGTTCTGGCTTGTATGATTTCTCGGTCTTCTCTATCTGACCGCATCGGGGAGCGTCGGTTCGACGACCCTCATTTGCTTGTCCTTCGGGATAGAGTTCGGCGTGGTGATGCTCGAGATGTTACCATCGGAGATGATGGAGTTATGAGGATGCGAGGGCGCATCTGTGTGCCCAATGTAGATGATCTTCGAGAGCTGATTCTAGCAGAGGCCCATAGCTCGCGGTATTCCATCTATCCGGGAGCCGCGAAGATGTATCAAGACTTGAAACAGCATTACTGGTGGAGGCGGATGAAGAGGGATATAGTTGATTATGTTTCTAGATGCCTCAACTGCCAGCAGGTGAAGTATGAGCATCAGCGTCCGGGTGGATTGATGCAGTAGATTGAGATTCCCGAGTGGAAATAGGAGCGCATTACCATGGACTTTGTATCTGGACTTCCACGGACGGTTAGGAAGTTTGATTCCATTTGGGTCATTGTGGATCGGGTGACCAAGTCCACCCATTTTATACCGGTGAGCACTACATATTCATCGGAGCGACTGGCGGAGATCTGTATCAGAGAGGTAGTTCGGCTGCATGGTATTCCAGTTTCCATCATTTCAGATAGAGGCACTCAGTTCACTTCACGGTTCTGGAGAGCCGTACAGCAGGAGTTAGGTACTCGGGTGGAGCTGAGCACAACATTTCACCCCCAGACTGATGGGCAGTCCGAGCGCACTATTCAGATTTTGGAGGATATGCTCCGTGCGTGCGTGATTGAGTTTGGAGGTTCATGGGATCACTTCTTCCAATGGCGGAGTTTGCTTATAAGAACAGCTACCAGTTTAGTATTCGGATGGCACCGTATGAGGCCCTATATGGTAGGAGGTGCAGGTCTCCCGTAGGTTGGTTTGAGCCGGGCGAGGCCAGGTTGCTAGGTACTGATATGGTTCAGGAGGCTATGGACAAGGTCAAGGTGATTCAGGACAGACTTCGTGCAGCTCAGTCTAGACAAAAGAGTTACGCGGATAAGAAGGTTCGCGACGTGGCTTTTATGGTGGGCGAGCGGGTTCTACTTCGAGTCTCGCCCATGAAGGGCGTTATGAGGTTTAGGAAGAAAGGAAAGCTGAGTCCTAGATTTATTGGCCCTTTTGAGATTTTGAGGCGTGTTGGGGAGGTTGCTTATGAGTTGGCCTTACCTCCCGGCCTAGCCGGAGTTCACCCCGTATTTCATGTCTCCATGCTCCGGAGATACCATGGTGACCCGTCGCATGTGTTGGATTTCACATCCTGTTCAGCTAGACAAAGATCTGTCTTATGTTGAGGAGCCAGTAGCCATTCTAGACAGGCAAGTCAGAAAGCTAAGGTCAAAGAACATCGCTTCGGTAAAGGTTCAGTGGCGGGGCCGGCCGGTCGAGGAGGCGACTTGGGAGACCGAGCAGGATATGCGCAGCCAGTACCCTCATCTTTTCACTACTCCAGGTATGTTTTATATGCTCGTTCGAGGACGAACGAATCTTTAAGTGTGGGAAGATGTAACGACCCGACCGGTCCTTTTAGAAAATTACGCCCCAATCCCTAATTTAACTGTTCCCCTAAGTTCATTTCTGCTATTGTGGTTTGCCGGGAGAGTCGGTTCTGAAATTTGGAGCATTTTGGGACACTTAGTCCCTAAATGAGAGCTTTAATGCTAGAAAACGGTCCGTAGCCGGAACAGTGTTAAGACGATCTTGGAACGAAAATCCGATGGTTCCATTAGCTTTGTTGGGTGATTTCGGGGTTAGGAGCGCGTTCGGAATGTATTTTGGAGGTCCGTAGCTCAATTAGGCTTGAAATGCCGAAGGTTGATATTTTGGCGAATCCGAACGATAGGTGAGATTTTGATCCGAGGGTCAGAATGAAATTCCGACAATTTCTGTAGCTTCGTTATGTGATTTTGGATATGTCTGAAAATTTTCAGGTCATTCGGACGTCGTTTGGTTGGGTTTTAGATCGGATGTGCAATTCGTAAAGTTTTAAGGAATTTAGGCTTGAATTCGATGTGAATTATGTGTTTTGATATTGTTAGACGTGTTTTGAGGATTGGAACAAGTTCGAATAAGGTATTAGGATGTGTTGGTGTGTTTGGATGAGGTCCGGGGGCCTCGGGGTGGTTTCGGATGGTTAAACGGGAGAAAATCATGGAAATTGCAGGTTTAGGAATTCTGGCTCTGTCGTTTTTGCCCCTGCGGAAATGGAACCGCAGAGGCGAGTCCGCGGAAGCGGAAATTGGAGCGCTGGAGCGCCTGGGTTCGCAGAGGCGGATCCTCTTCCGCTGAGGAGGAGTCACGGGTGTGGAAGACTCGGCGCAGAAGCGACCTTGGGTCGGGGAGTGAGAATCCGCAGGAGCGGAGGTGAATCCGCTTAAGCGAGTCCGCAGAAGCGGACCACTGATCGTAGAAGCGGAAAGTCTCGCAGGAGCGGTTGTCCAATCGCGGAAGCGGACGCGCGGAAGCGGTCCTTTTCTCGCAGAAGCGGAATGGGCCAGCCTGGCCTAGGCTTCGCAAAAGCTACAAAATGTCGCGGAAGCGGATCCGCAGAAGCGGAATTTTGTCCGCAGAAGCGGAAATCGCAGAGAGTTAATTATATTCGAAGTTAGAAATTTCAGAAACATTTCCAAACTTTGAGGGCTCGGCTTAAGGGGCGATTTGGGCAATTTTGAAGGGAGATTCAAGGGGTTTCTTCAGGTAATCAACTATGGACTCAAATTATGATTATTGTTGACAATATTATGCAATTATCTCATGAAAATGGAGGAATTTGGGGTGTTTTATGGGGGTTTTCACCCTAGGCTTGAACTTTAGAAAATCAAGGTTTTGCGTGGGCAAATGGAGTCCGAATTTGATAAACTTTATATGCTTAGGCTCGTATTGAGACAAGGGTTCCGAAAATATAACTTTCGTGATTTTTCGATAAGCGTACCGAAAGTCGGATTTTGGCAACTTGTGGATTTTGGTGTATTTTGAGTTATTTTGATTGGGTAATGCCCAATTAGCCTATTTTGATGTGATTCTATTGATTTTTATCAGATTCTATACTTGTGGAGGCCGACATTCACGGAAAGAGAGTTGTTTCATAGCGGTTTTGTACCGAAATCGAAGTAAGTGGCTTGTCTAACTTCGTGTGGGGGACTTTCACCCCTAGGATATTATTGTGATACTTTAAATGCCTTGTACGCGAGGTGACGGGCGTGTACATGTGCTGGTTGTTGAACACATACTTTACTCAAAATGTTCAATGAGTGATATTCCTGTTCTTAGTTGTTAAATTCGATATTCCTACCCGGTAGTAGTTAGAAAAGCATGATTAGATAGAATCTAACTGTCTAGTTGCTTAATTGACTTACTTGGGTTTTCTTGGTAATCGCTGGCGCTGTTCATCGGCGAAGTTATCGTTAAGCATATTATACTTCTCTCTGTGTATTCCTTTACTTGCTTTGGTTGTGGACTACGGGTTCAATTCCCGAGATCTTGAGATTTTTGAAATATGGACTACGGGTTCAATTCCCGAGATCCTGAGATTATTGAAATATGGACTACGGGTTCAATTCCCGAGATCCTGAGATTATTGAAATATGGACTACGGGTTCAATTCCCGAGATCCTGAGATTATTGAAATATGGACTACGGGTTCAATTCCCGAGATCCTGAGATTATTGAAATATGGACTACGGGTTCAATTCCCGAGATCCTAAGATTATTGAAATATGGACTACGGGTTCGATTCTCGAGATCCTGAGATTATTGAAATATGGACTACGGGTTCGATTCCCGAGATCCTGAGTTATTGGTAGGGACTGCGGGTTCGATTCCCGGAGATCCCGAGTTATTGAGATATTATTGAGACATGGGCTGCGGGTTCGATTCCCGGAGACCCAGAGGTACTGAGAATGGGACTGTGGGTTCAATTCCCATGGATCCTGGATTTGTTTCATTGAGTTGGTTATTTGTTGTTAGCTTAATTGTAGACAATTGCGGTAATCATCTTATGATTGTTATTTCGGAAATTATTGTTATTATCTTTTAAACTGTTTATTTTGTTATCATCATATTATTATTGTTTCTCGGTAGGGCCCTGACCTTCCTCGTCACTACTCCATCGAGGCTAGGCTTGGCACTTACTGAGTACCGCCGTGGTGTACTCATGCTACTCTTCTGCACACTTTTGTTGTGCAGATCCAGGTACATCAGAGCAGGCTCGTGCTAGGTGATTCCGCAGCTTTCTGGGAGACTTCGAGGTATGATCTGCTACGTCCGCGGATCCGGAGGCTTCCCTTCTACTCTAGTAGTACTAGTTGACATTTTTCTTCATTTCGTTATTAGATACTCTTTACACATAGAGCCACAGTTGTATTTCTCTTTTAGTCTGTGTTACCGTGGGGTTCCGGATCTTGGTAGTGTTTTATTTATTGTGTGACGGATGTATGTGCCAAGCGGCACGAATTACATATCTTTTATGCTATTTTTCCGTTGTTTCTTATTTAAGTGTTTATAACTTGTATATTGCGCAACGTGTTAGGCTTACCTAGTCGTGGGGACTGGGTCCCATCACGACGTGTTCACAATTGGTGAACTAGGGTCGTGACAAAAACGCTCCTAACCCAACCCCTTCCTTCGTAGAGACCGTGTATTGTAAGTGATCCGAACCTGCCCGGAGTGAGCCTCCCATAGAGTCAAGTGAAGTTGGTGAGCCGTACGATGGGAAACTATCTCCTGCGGTGCGGCGAGGACTCAGCTGTTAGTTAGTACCCCCGTGGTTTCGGGGTGGACCTTTTCACTCTACTTTATTATATACGATTAGCGAAAAGAATATTTTTTGATACACCTAGTGTCACACCTCCCTTTTTACTACCCTTTTCGTTTTCCTGAAAAAAGGAGAATAAGGTATACCTCAATAATTATCAATACACCCGGGATGGGATATAATAACAACGAGGAAGAAGTTTTTCCAATTTAAGGACAATCAGATCGGGATTTTGTTTAAAATTTCAGAGTCGCCACTTGGAAAAATAATGGTGTCCCAAGTCACCGGTTAATCCCTAATCCGAGGAAGTTGACTCTGTTTAACAGTCCTCGTAACAAGAAATCCGGATAAGGAATTTTGTTAATCCGGGAGAAGGTGTTAGGCACTCACTGATTCCGTGGTTTCAGCACGGTCGCTCAACTGCCGTTTTTTACTTGATTTCACTATATGCTTTTTACAATCTGTGTGTCTTTTGCTTTTAATATTTTTAGGACTTGCGACATTGCGCAAATGTATCTCGAGTCACACCGCAACCAGTACGCCTGTGACTTTTAACACATTTCGGCTTCGCAGAGATTTAATATTTGAGTCACATTAGATGTGCACTCATATTAGGGAAGGTATATTTTAAAATCGTGCCTCATAGCTTCTAACGGCTTATTATTCTTTTGGAAAGACCGTGGAATTTACTAAACGGTCTTCCCGAATTTATCATATTATTATTATTTATATGGGGACCCCGTTTGTTTTGTTTTCATACGAGGCTCATCCCGTTTATTTTAAATAGTCCAATCGTAACAAATACTATATTTTCTACTTTTGGTTTTCATTTAGTCATTTTTAATTATGTTATAATTTCAGAAGCATATCCAGGCCTTATCATTTATATTCCCAGGCCTGGACATTTGGGACTCGAATTCAGTGGACCAGCTTGTATATCTGGGTTTCAGAAATCCAGAATACGCTGAAGTCATTTTCCATAATCCCAATTATTAGGCCAATTGGATCTAGGCCTGCGATGTTCTTCAGGCCCAGACCAAACAAAAAATATAGAAGAAAACAGATCTGGAATTTCATAATATATACAAATACTCGAAATCAATAAAGGAATCAACCAATTTGTATTTATTTCAGAAAGAGAAACTGGAATACAGACTTAACTATACCACTTCTAAATCATAATTATTTAAAACTAATCAAATCTGAACAACAGACAACCTTTTTTTTGTATTTTATTAACAGTAATGCTTCTCAACTATACGAATTGAACTATTTTTTATCCACTAGTTGTAATTCATACTATTTGGCTATAATTATCGATTACTAATTTGAACTTCAAACAACAGGCTATTTGTCTTAACTACTTCGAATCAGTCATGTATTTAACTACTAGTTTTATCTTGCATTGTTTCCAGTTGTTGTTAAGATATTGAAATGAAGAGATGGACTAAAGTTGAGTAATTATCAGTTGCTAATTGTATTCAAACAATAGGTTAATTGTGTAACTACTTCGAATCAGCCCAGTGGTACTTAAATTTGTAATTAACTACTGGTTTAAAGCTCACGCCATTTCCACTTGTTATTAAACTATTTAACATAAAGAAGTAGACTAAAACTAAGTTAATTATTACGTTCTAATTCATGTTATTACTGTGGTTATATACATGTTACAAAACTATTTTTAAAAACTAAGTGAGTTAGTTTAACTAATTAACCTGTTTTTTAATCTAAATCTAGGTGATTGCAACTATATGAATTCTATACTACCCTACCTATTACATTGTTCATCAGCATCACTTCATGTCTCATATGTATCAGTTATACAACCATTTCCTATTGAATTACAAAGGATCTATTTGTGCGATAAAAAAAATAAGAACAGATAATATAACAGAAACACTTTCTTCTGAAATCAATTCATAGTATTCATTCTTCAATATCATCTGCCAATTACATGTTTAAGTAGTAGTTGTGTATCTCATTCAGCAAAATAGATCTATGAGTCTAAGGGTGCAAATGAAGAAAGATAATAAATTGATCATAACAGCAAAACACAGCAGCAGAATCGAATCAACAGAGCAAATAAAACAGACACAGTCGAACAACACAATCGAATGAAGTTTTCAAGCTCAACAGATAAGCAATTCAACAGCAAACTTGAAGAAAACCCAATAGAATCCAACAAATGAGACTAATAGAAGATCCTAGTTGGGTTTTATAAGCTCGACTATACCCAGTAATTCACTCTTAGATTATGATATTTTACTCTTAATTTCAGAAGTTTCCCTCAATTTCTCAAATTCAGCCCTTTTTCAGTCTTAATTACAGCCTATTTATAGGTGTTATTGGTGAAATTTTGAGGGGGAAATTCAAAATCTTATTCAAAATTCTCTCCCCTTAATTCTTTTATTAACTACAATTGAGTACCCATTTTCAGATTTGAAATGCATTCCAGCCCTTGCTGGAAGGTTCTAGGGTGATCTTTTGGCTTCTATTATGGGCCTATTACTATAGTACCCTCACTTGCTAAGGGTTGTCACAATTAATCCTTTTTATTGGGTCTGTTTTACCCTTTGTTTTGTGCATTATTGCAGAAATACTAGGCCTGAATGTCTAATTTATCTCTACAAGCTCTATTAAATCAACAATTATACCATTTCCATTCCTTTTTATGCCCTGCTATTACCTATTATTTACCTGACCTGTCCGAGGTCTAGGTATTCAGGTTTTAGTTGTTATTTAATTGCTGGCCATTAATTATATGTTCTTTAAGACTTGGCCAGCTTTAAACCTTAATTTCTTTCAATTTTAACCTCTTTAAGAGGCAGTTTTTCTATTATTACATATTGAGTTTAATTGCAGGACTATCCTGCTTCTTACTTAGGCTTAAACACTTTACAGAATTAGCCAATCCAATGTTTGGACTTAGCTTTGCAAAATTAGTCACTCTATTACTTGGACTTATAACATTGGCCACTTTAGACTTAGGTTTTTAGAGTTACAGAATTAGCCATTTTAACCTAAGGCTTTTAGACTTACAGAATTAGCCACTCCAATGTCTCAGGAGTGGCTTTGTTAATTAAACAGTCATTATGTCATTTCAATTATAGCCATTTTAGATCATTTTTGTATTTAGCCAATCAAATTACTTTCAATATTAGCCATTCATCTAATCAGTTATCTTTTACAGCTATAACCACTACATTAAAGCACAATAGGACTAATCATAGTCTAATACATGAATCTATTACAAAAACAGCTTGTCAATTTCCACAAATAGCCACAATCAGAAATCATTTATCATTTAATCAAAACTCAGAGGGAAATTAGATAATGGTTGAATCTCAATTAAATGACTCATAACTAAAATTTATGCATAGCTAACAAATTCAACATAAGGAAGCACACTCATAACACATTCATGCGTAGACTTATAAAAACTCTAAAAGGCTCATATATATCAGTAAAGCATAACAGACATGATTTGATAACATGCTAAATTTATTAGACTACAATATGCCAAGACTTATAGAAATCAAAAGATGAAGCTATTGAAGGCACATTATAACAGGAAACATATAAAAGTTAAAATAATCAAAAGATAAAAGATGAAGATTTTCCAGATTTTCTTTAACTGGTTGGTTTCATGGATTTTTGTGGAAGAGAGGAGTGTTAGAAGGCCGAGGGGTGTGTTTTAGGGGTGGGTATTATTTGGTGGCTCGCCGGAGTTAGGGTTCCGGTGAATTTGTTTTGAAGATTCGAACAATTTTGGTGACATTCAAGGGAAACCACTCATATGAGGTTAAAGATCCCCTCATGGTGGTCATATGGTGTAAATTTGGGATGCTGTCTCATAGTTTGAAGGTCACCGGAGAAAATTCCGGTGGCCGTGTTTTCAAGAATAGGGGATTTCTTCTGGGTTTCTTTTCGTTTTAAGGTGGTTTCATATGAAGAAGGTAGAAAAGAAAGGTTTTGGGGTCAGGGGTGGCCATTGACGGCCATTGAAGCCGGCCAGTCTCCATGAACGGAGATGAGATGAAGAAGAAGAGGTGAAGAAGGTAAGGCGCTAGGGTTTGGGAATTAAACAAATGACCGGTCTCTGAAGGAGACCAGCCTTATATACCTTTAATGACGTAGGCGATCCTAGCCCTTGGATCACTCTAGATCAATGGCCAGTATCAAAAGATCCTAGACGACATCTTTTGAGCAATTTTGAAGACGATTTAGTCTCCGTTAGATCATTCTAAATGGACGGCCATGATTCGATCGACAAATCTGTGTCGTTTGATTTAATTACAAGGATTCAAAAATGGTCCATTTGATCAATTACACAGACGGCCAGGATTCAATCCTTACAAAATTGGACCGGATATTGTAATCTCTTGGGCTGAGGTGTTTTGGGCTTGACACCTTGGCCCAGTTATTGTATTTTATGTATTATTTTGTGTATTTTAATTATTTTTATGTATATTCTTGTTTTTATTTCATTTTTCTCTTTTTATATTCTTTTTCAATTATTAATTTCCCATTTTCTCTAATTGTTCTAGTATTTTTTGACATTTTTTGCTATTTTACTTTAATTTCCGGTATATTTGTATTTTTTGTTGATTTTTTTTAATTCCTTTATTTTTGTGATATTTTCTAATTAACCTATTTTTAATTTTCTAATTTTAATTTCTAATTGTTTCAATCACAAACATACACTTTATTTCAATCAAACACATAATTGCATATCAAAAATCTTATTTATTTTAATATTGGAATTTATTTGCCTAGGGCAAAAATCACGTGCTCACAGCTGCCCCTCTTTGCTCGGGAACACGAAGAGTTTCAGTGCAAAGACAAGTGAGCGGTAATGAGAGATTTTTGCCCACCATCATACTCCGTGAGAAGAATTTTAAAAAACCTTTTGACCGCACCCAACCTCAGAGGTTGCCTACACATTCCGGGCTAAACAGGAATCAGGTCAGTGTAGTTCGGGAAGGTCTGGTAGTTTGAAACTACCAAGACTTTGCTGCTGCTACTGCTATTGCTATGACTACTGACGTACTCCTTATTACCCCAAGGATAAAATGAAAAATGAAGAAGCTATTCTAAACTATTATCCTATGAATTACAATAATTCCTATCTACTTCTTGTCTTCTTGTTTTCTTGATTTTCCAACTCTTGTGCTATCATGCTTCTTTTTTGATGATTTTTGATTTACTTTTTTGTCTCTGATATATTGCTTCTTTCCCTTCGGTGTGATTTCCTATTATATTCCCTGCTTCTGAGTTGATACCTGCTTACGACAAAAACAAAACAACGAAATCTTTTCCTTTGCCCTAGTGTGGGCTTTTCTCATGTTATGGTGTTACTCATGTTAGCTAAAAGAAATTGCAGAAATATATTCCCTTGTTATACAGGTGGACGCCTGAACAGAAATAAAAATTGCAGAAATGTACTCCCTTGTTATACAGGTGGGCGCCTGAACAGAAATTAAAATTGCAGAAATGTATTTCCCTGCTATATAGGTGGGTGCCTGAACATAAATTAAAATTATGGAAAATATATTCCCTTCTTATACAGGTGGGCACCTGATGCATGAAAAATGAAAGGCAGAAAATATTCCCTTGTTATCTAGGTGGGCGCCTGATGCATGAAAAATGAAAATCCAGAAAATATTCCATTGTTATCCAGGTGGGCGCCTGATGCATGAAAAATGAAAATGCATAAAATATTCCCTTGTTATCCAGGAGGGCGACTGATGCATGAAAAATGAAAATGCTGAAAATATTCCCTTGTTATCCAGGTGGGCGCCTGATGCATAAAAATGAAAAATGCTAAAAATATTCCCTTGTTATCCAGGTGGGCGCCTGATGCATGAAAATAAAATGCAGAATATATTCTCTTGTTATCCAGGTGGGCGCCTGATGCATGAAAAATAAAAATGCAAAAAATATTCCCTTGTTATCCAGGTGGGCGCCTAATGCATGAAAAATCAAAAATGCAAAAAATATTCCCTTGTTATTCAGGTGGGCGCCTGATGCATGAAAAATGAAAAATGCAGAAAATATTCCCTTGTTATCTAGGTGGGCGCCTGATGCATGAAAATGAAAAACACAGAAAATATTCCCTCAGTTTGATAACTGGGGTATGAGTTTTGAAAAGGCAATACCTTCTTGCTATTTTTGGTTAATTTCCTTTGCTTGACTGAAAGAGTCCTCCTCTATGGATTCCTCCTTTTATTGTTGTACTTTATCCTTTTTTTTGTTTTGTTTTTATTCTTCCATATTGGTCACATTCACATTAAAGTGATTAGTGAAATTTGAATCTTTTTGTTCCTGTCTAAATTAGAGAACAATCTTATTAGTTATAAAATTCTAGCAACTGACATTTTGCTAAATTTGCTTCCATTGCCTTCCTCTTCTTGCTTTATTCTGCTATGCAGCCCTTTTCCTGATTTCTTATGTAAACTCCTATCTTTTGTTTATTTTCATTTTCTTTGCTCTAATTGCCATCCTTCTTTATTTGTTTTTCTCTCTCTTTTCTCTTTTTTTGTTCAACCTAGCGTTATTACACCTCTTAACATCAGAAGCTGGTAGTTAGGCTTCAATGGGCAAATTGGAGTTTTATTCAATGAAATACAGAAAAATATGAATTTGGAAAAAAAGGGTATGGGTGATTTAGAGTAGAGACAAAACTTATCTGGGTATGACGGCTGATTCCTCTGACCATGGCATGTATTTAAATTCCGACCCAGTCTGTCCAATAGAATTGTCATTATCTAAACTCCAACTTTCTTTCAACCCAAACCACTCTTTTATTTTTTGCTATTTTTCTTTTCCCTCAAAATAGTCCTCACAGTCGCCTTACGGTGCCGGTTATGGTTTTCACCAATAAGACTCTCTCATTTTTATTCTCTCAATCTCACAATCGCCTCACGGTGCCGGTTAAGGTTTTCACCTGATAATACTCTCTCATTTTTATTTTTCTTTTGTTCTTTTGTTTTATGAACGACATGTACTGTCCATGACATGTTTTCTTTATTCTCATTTTATTGTCATTTTCTTGAATTTGATTAGAAGATCTTTCTTTGGACCGTAATGTGACTTTTGGATGTGTTCAAAAATAAGGGTATAAAAGGCTCAAAATTTACGAGGGTTCAAAAAAAATATTTACAACTCTCGAAATCATAAACATAACTTCTACCCCAGTTTCAATATGTGGGGGAATTTTGGATTTTATTTTTATCATGACTGAACCTCATAGAGGCTGTCTACGTACCCTTTCACAATTTTCTTTTGTCTTTTGTATGAATTTTCTTTTGTTTGCATTTTGCTCTTCCGCATTTTTTTTGGTCTTTTTTTTTCATTTTTCATTTTTTTCATTTTTCATCATTTTTCCATTTTTTCTCTTGCATCATGAAAAATTCCGAGAGAGGGATATGAAAGAATAGAACAAATACAGCTCAATGGAGATGTCAAGGGATAAAGTGTATGGATAGAGAATAAAATGCCTTCATCATTTCAATTCCAACATCATGACAAATTCAACTATACAAATGAAAAAGGAACCATACAAAATATCTCTTGACTGCATCTGAATTGGTTGCAGTCTCTACGCATTTTCCTTCCACATCTGCCAGATATTGAGCTCCATTGGACAATACCCGTGATACCATGAACGGTCCTTGCCAGTTCGGTGCAAATTTGCCTTTTGCTTCAGCCCAATGCGGTAGAATACGCCTCAATACCAATTGTCCTACTTCAAATTTCCGCGGACATACTTTCTTATTGTATGCTCTGGCCATTCTCCACTGATATAATTGCCCATGGCAAACCGCTGCTAACCTCTTTGCGTCAGTCAAATTCAATTGTTCCAACTGGGCCTTTACCCATTTATCGTCATTGAATTTAGCTTCTGCTATGTTACGAAGAGATGGTATCTCGATTTCTGCGGGTATAACTACCTCTGTTCCATACACCAACGAATAAGGTGTGGCACCGATTGAAGTATGTACAGTTGTACGATAACCCATAAGAGAGAAAGGTAACTTTTCATGCCATTTCCTTGACTCTTCCTCCATTTTCCTGAGAATCTTCTTTATATTCTTATTCGCAGCTTCTACTGCTCCATTTTCTTTAGGCCTGTAAGGTGTAGAGTTACGATGTAGGATTTTGAATCTTTGACGTGCTTCTGCCATGAGGTGACTATTCAGATTTGCACCATATTGTCTGTGATAATTACTTTAGGAATTCCAAAGCGGCATATGATATTTTCATGCACGAAATCCACTAACGCCTTCTTTGTCACTGCCTTAACTTTCTTCACCTCCACCCATTTGGTGAAATAATCAATCGCGACCAAGATAAATCTGTGTCCATTAGATGCTGCATGCTCTATTGGTCCAATGAAATCCATGCCCCAGGCAACGAATGGCCGGGGTGCAGACATTGTATGCAACTCATAGGGTGGAGAGTGAATCAAATCTCAGTGTACATGACATTGATGGCTTTTTCTCACATATCTAATACAATCACGCTCCATGGTGAGCCAATAATATCCTACTCTCAGTATTTTCTTCGCTAAAATGTATCCGCTCATATGAGGTCTGCAAACTCCTGCATGTACCTCATCCATAATTGTGTCAGCTTGCTGCGCATCTATGCATCTCAATAACCCCAAATCTGGTGTTCTTTTATATACAACTCCTCCACTGAGGAAAAATCCATTTGCCAATCGTCTTATTAGGAATAAAATGGCTAGAAAAAGTTAAACCATATAACTTAGACAATGAACAATTAATTATACATTATGAAAATAAGAATGTAACAATAAAAAGAATTATATTATAAAAATATAAATATATTATGAAGATACACATACTAGCAAAGATAATAGTGTAATGATACTATAATAGATACTACAAACCTATAATAGACACAGGATCAGAAATTAACTTATGCAGATATAATTGCCTACCAGAAGAGAAATGGGAAAAACTTAGAACACCCTTACCAGTAACAAGATTAATAATGAAGGAAGCATAATTATGCATAAATCAAAAAATATAAAAATACAAATATGAGATAAAATACTTACTATAGAAGAAATATACAATTTTGAATTACCTACAAGAGATATTTTATTAGGAATGCCATTCTTAGATAAATTATACCCACACTTAATAACTAAAACACATTGGTGGTTTAAAACACCATGTAAACAAAAAATAGGAGCAAAAAGAGTTCTAAACAAAAGAAAAATAAAATAAAATAAGGCAAAATTGGAAGAAAGAAAGGAATTACATGTCATTGATTTTTCCAAAATATAGCAAACATTGGATACATTTGTTTTTTATGGGGTGCGGGATTTACAAAACAAGAAAACTTTTGGGGAAATGAAATATTTAAAGCTAACTACCACAACTCCCTCCTGATCAGAAGAGGAGTCGCTTCCCAGTTATTAATCGCCATGCTGGGTCCCACGAACTTAACATCCATTATACTCATTCCCTCACCCATCCCCAACATATTCACATTTTCAAATAGCATCTCGAACCTTGCTAGGAGCTCCGCATCCAGACTTATTTCAGCACGACCTGGCATAACAGTCGCCAAATGTCTTCGTGTACCAGGCCTAGTAAAGGAATAAGATAGTTTTGGAATAGGTTTTGGGAGGGACCTGCTTTTCTTATTCATTTTCTTGGTGCTTTGGATATCGGCAACAGTAGGCTTAAAACTCAGGCCAAAAGTGTCATTACTTCCCGGCAAGTGGGTTGGTTGTGTTATACCTTGTAGAGTTACCCCCAAACCTTTCCCTGGTGTGAACCCATTTCTTATCATTTCCTTGGCTACCATCACAATTGTATGAGCCACTGTGGGAATCGACCTGTTCTACCCTTGGGATATTTTATTAACCACACAGCATCCATGACTTGATATACCCACGGGCCTTTATCCCCTTCAGTTTCTTTGAACGGTGTTATAATATTGCAGACATCATCATCTCCATGCACTATGATCTCCTGTTGTTCCCATTCAAATTTCACCATCTGATGCAGAGAGGATGGTACAACTTTCTCCGTGTGGATCCACGGACGTCCCAATAACCGATTGTAAGAAACAACAACATCTAGCACTTGGAACTCTATAGTGAAGTCCACCGGTCCGATAGTAATTGCCAACACAATGTCCCCTACAGTATTCTTGCCTCCTCCATCATAGCCCTGTACACACACACTGTTTCGATGAATTCTATCAAGATTGACCTTCAGCTTTCCCAAGGTTGAGAGTGGGCAAATGTTGGCACTTGACCCGTTGTCCACCGGAATACGGGTAACCACAGATTCTTCACACTTGACTGTGAGATATAGTGCTTTGTTATGCTCTGTTCCTCCAAGCGGAAACTCATTATCTAAAAATGTTATCTTATTTGTCTCACGGATCATATTCGTGATTTTCTCCAGATGGCATACTGAAATCTTCTCAGGCATATGTGCTTCGTTCGGAATTTTCATCAATGCCTGCATGTGCTGTTCAGAATGAATTAGCAATGATAATAATGAAATCTGCGCAGGCGTTATTCTCTGTTGCTCCACTATTGAATAGTCTCGAGCCTTCATCTTTTTCAAGAACTCTTCCGCTTCTTCTACAGTAACTGCCTTCTTTAAATGATTCGGGTTCTCCTTTATCACTTTTGTCTTCCTCAACTCTTTTGGGGCAAAGCATCGCCCGAAGTGAGTTAGGCCATGTGTTTCATTGACTTCTCCTATAACCTCCTTCCTCTTGTACATCACTGTAACTTTATCATAATTCCACGGTATGGCCCTAGTATTCACGACTGGCATCTGCACCACCGGTTTGATAACCACAGGTTACACATAAGCTCCCTTGACGGTCAACAAAGGCTTGGCTCCCGGCACTACTACTTTCACGGGCTCGACCACTAATGGCTTCTTTATTGGCAACTCAGCTGATGCTTTTTCCTTTTCAACTTGTCCTTATACTTTATTATTAGCTTTAATCATTATCACTGGTTGAGAAGGTTTCTTACAACTCTCTCCCTGCTCTAACTCTATCATGTGCGTCTCATGATGGGCTGGCAATGGATTCTATGTGATATTGGGAGTTTCCGGAGCCTGCACCTTGATCCTTCTAGTATCAATAAGCTCATGTATGGCAGATTTTAAGTTCTAACACTTTTCTATATTATCTCCCGGCGCCCCTCAACAATATTCACATCGGACTGATTGGTCATGGTTTCTGGGTGGTGGGTTTGGATTTTTTGGCTCAATAGGTCTTAACATCCCTAGCTCACTCAGGCGGTGAAAAAACTGGTATATGACTCCCCTAACGGAGTGAATATTTTCTTTCCTTGGGCTCTGTTTCCTCTAACTTCCGGACTTGGACAGAAGCTGGGTCTAGTTGGATTTTTGTATGTTATCGAAGGCGGGTAGGTGTTTTGTGCGTGGTAGACGTTTTGTGGGGTTGGGGTTCACCATACATGTGCAGGTGATTGGTAATGTTTAGCATGTGGGACGGAAAAATGTGGAATAGTGGGAGGATAATATGGTGGAGGTGGGTTGTAGGGTGTTGGTGGATATGGTTGGTATGGACGAGGTGGATGATGATATGTATTTTGGCCCCGAGACCACGATCTAGTTTTGAGGACCGCAACTTCCTCCTTCTTTTTTTCACCAATTGCTCCTCCAGTTCCGGTTTGTATTGCCTGGTGTGTGGCTTTAATAGCCAAATAACTTATGATATTATTTGTTTTTAACCCCTCTTCTACAAAGCTTCCCATTTTGACCACCTCGTTGAGGGTTTTCAGATTGGCGATACCAGGTGACCATAGTAAGTTGGCTCTAAATCCTGTAGAAAGCAGTCCACCCTTTTTGTGTCCTTCATGGGATAGTCTACTCGTGTAGCATGCTCCCTCCATCCGAACCCGTACTCTAAAAAACTTTCCCCGGGTTTCTTCTCCATTTTTGTTAGTGATAGCCTATCAGGGATTATCTCTAGATTGTACTGAAAATAGTTGGCGAATGACTTAGCTAGGTCATCCCAGATGAACCACCTATTATGGTCCTGTCGAGTATACCACTTCAGCGCTGAACACCTTAAGCTCTAGCTAAAATAAGGCATTAATAACTCGTCTTTTCCCCCCTGCTCCACGCATTTTACTACAGTATCCCCTCAGATGGGCTACTGATCCCCATGTCCATCATACATATCAAACTTAGGTAGCTTAAATTCGGACGGGAGCTGCACCTTCGGAAACAAGCATAAATCTTTATACGCAACTCTCACTTGGCCTTCTAGCCTTTTATGTTACGGAAGGATTGTTCAAGACTTCTCATCTTCGTGCCATCTCTTCTTGTTCCAAATTTCTGACAGGCTTTTCTTCTGTCATATCTATGAGCGGTGTGTAGGAGTCATGTTGCCTGAACGTTGGCTCCGGTGGATAATAATGAGTGTCCTGAACATGGAACACTAGTTCACTAGATGATTTATGTAGAGCGGCAGGTGGTGGCGCCACATATACCGGGGTGACCTGAGGTGGTTGTGGTGGAACTTGTTTGGATAGTGGTGGTGGTGCCTGTGAAGTTGTGGCATAGTAATATTGGTAGTTTGGGTATGTGGAGGATGAGTTCATGGTAAGTGGCTCAGGATTTGGATTTGTGGGAGTGACATATGCTGGGTTGGCTGGATAGGAAGGCAATGATTGACCCCTAGATCAGGCCCGGTACATCTCTCACATTTGCTGCCTTAACTTATTAATCTCCTCTTTCATACCAGCAACGTCTACAACTTCTTCTTCCTGTACCGGGTCCATAATGATGGGCTCGATCTCCTGAGTCACTGCTTTAGTCATAGCTTTTGAACGTGTATTGTAGTTGTGATGTTCCAGAATGCCAGTTGCCAGCTGAAAATCTGAGACTCATCAACAACAAAACTCGTTAATAGTTAGCTCACAAGGGGTAAAATGTCATAATTAAGAATCACAACTTTTGCCATTGATCATTATGCATCATCCCGACATTTATTCCTCTTTGAACCACCACTTTCTTTTTACCTCTATTTTTCATTGCTTTTCTATTCGTTTCTTAGGATAAAGGATGGTCTACGATCAGGGAATGCTTTTTTTGTTAAAGAGAATTGGCCGTAGAGAGAGCGCCAATCTATCATAAGAGAAGAATAACCACTTTTTTGATAGTATATTAATGAGTAGGACGTAAATTCCAAGCGCTCCTAGCTCAGAAACCACACACAGACAAAGACATGGAGGCCCAAAAAACTCATAAATAATAGACTAAGAAATATACGTGACATACACTTCATGTGTGAAGATTTCATCTTAATGAATCAAAGCAGTTTGTAAAATGCTACTTTTCTTTCTGCAACAAGTAAGAGTACTTTTTCTTATCATACACCCCTATGAATGAATGAATCTAAAAAATTAGACTCATAAACTAGTCCCCCTCCTCACTTTCTTCAAAGACAGAGGTACACATCACAGGAAAAAACCCAAAAACAGAAAGAGAAAGAAGTAAGTCAAAAAATAGGAAATACTGGTAGATGGCTAGCAGATTAGTAGCAAAGTACGCTTTTACTTCCTTTTGGCACGAGAAAACAAGGTAGTAATATGGGAGAAATTGGTCGAGTAATATTCTACAGCAGGGTTGCCATAGTGAGATAAAGTGGTGAAACTAGGTTCCGAATAAAAACAGAGCGAGGAGGGAAGGCAAATGCTATGACATTGGAATCCGCTTCAAGGTAAGCCCCAGTCCACTAAATTGGAGAATTCCAGAGCACGTATCAGAGAGTGCTCCAATGGCAGTGGGGGCACAGTTGACAAAATTTCGATGATTAGAAAAGAAAAAGAAGAAAGTTAGTGTTCAATGAGCTCGAGATAGCTGCCTGTTGAGAGGAAGGGATGACGGGTACAATCTTTGTTGGTTCCAGCCCCCCGGTTACACCAAAGCACACCAGTCAACACTATACTATAGCGCTTACACCTGTAAGTTGGCATGATAATATCGTATATAAATAAAACATCTGAGTTGGCGAAATAATAAAAAAAGCTAATGCAAACTAAGTGTTTAGTTACCATGCCCAAAACTCCTATGTCTTTCTTGGTTGGATAAACAAACCCAACCGACGATTTCCTACAAGTCTCTCTTTTTGTTTGGGGGGAGCATAGCAGTCAAAGAATGAACTAAAAAAATGATTGGTCTTGTTGTACACTCACTCTTAGTAAAAATTTCCTGTTTGATGTTCGTGTTTGTAGATATGATGTAAGGAATAATAGACGTACATCACGATGTCTTTTTCTTCGTTATTCTGATTTTGATTTTCATATCATGGATCTTAGGCCGCACTTTATGTCATTTCTACGGTAAAAAATTTATAAATTCATGGGTACCTAAGATTGAGATAATGTGGACCATTTTCACGTGTTTTATTTTCGTGTCTATGTGTTTCGCAGGGTTGATGAAACTAGCAGAATGCCCTGATAACTCATTAGATCTGGAATTTTGCTTAGGCCTCCCAGGAAGGCTACTAGAAAGGCAGGAAGCATCTCTTCCAAATCTAAATGAGCTTCCTGACATACTATGTGAACAACGGATTCTAATTTAAGGCTCTAAATTTTTAAATGTTGAACTTGAGTAGAAGGAAATGGATTCTCTAATAAATCGACTTCCTAAGGAAGAACTTTATAATGTAATCAGGGAAGACTCCATTCGAAAGCCACTAAATGAGTTCAAAGCGGAGCAGCACGCACGGTTAAGGGATATAGCTATTAGGCACTTTTCATTAAAAAATGAGATAATCACGAAAATGAAATCTCTTTATCCCAATGAAGAATGGGATTTTACAAAAGTCATTCGAGAGAAATTCTTTTGTGGATGGCAAAAAGATCGGGAGTCTTCCTTGGAAGATCTCAAAAAGATGCTTGCAGCTTTAAATGAAGAGGGGAAATCCGCGGGTTGCACAAAAATGCTAAAATTTGATATCACCAATTGGAATTAGAAAGAATGAGAATTCATTACTATTTTATGCATATTGACTATTGAAGTATGTTCCACTTTAGACTTGGTCATGCGAGGAAAGTCGATTCGCTACCTTTGAATGGAAGGGCCCCCATTATCTAGTTTTTTTCACTGAATAAATGAGAGAGAATAGGTGGGCGGGTCTATTCTCATTGGGCCCGCTTGGATTATGGTTGCTACTGAGGACTTTCTGGATTTCTTTTTCGAGAAGCGAGATGCGACAAAAACCCCGAATGGGGCCTGGTAGAGAAAGACACAAAAGAGATCGAGTTCATTGAGCAAGTAAAACTCGATCTCGCAGCACGCGAGAGTGAGTCTCCCGATACTCAAAAAATTCTTGGGTTGGGGTAAAATCCGGAGATCTACGAAGGAAGGGGTCTTCGACTGGGGTGAAGTCATAATAAGGTAGCCGTAGGGGAACCTGTGGCTGGATTGAATCTTTCGCGATGGAAATACACTCTTCCCCGAACTTCTCCCGAAAGTGAATACTTATGTAAACCGAAAAATGCATAATCACTTAAGAAAGGGACAGTCTCTTCGACTGATAACCGAGCAATCTCCAAAGAAGACCACATGGCAACCCATCCATAGGACTAATCTACCAAATGAACCCCTCCCTGGGCAACAAACTACTTCTTTTTAGAGCGGGCTATTTCTAGGCGAGGAATATATTTCTATTTAACTACTCCATCTGGTCAAGAGCAAGCATCTCTATGCAACATTATTCCATTCTCAATCTATAGTGCTTCTGCCAGCTAATGCTAATAGAAGTTAAGAGATTGTTGAAAGTAACTGAACAAGGTTGTACATCTTTGGTTCATTAATATCAAGTCTAAAGGGTCATGTATCCATAGTAAAGGTCCATTGTAATCAAGCATAGTTTGTGAATGTGGTATCTTTTTTCCCACTTTAGCTCAATTGCATTGTGAAACTTCTTTGCTCAATCACTTTCCTTAGGAACATGTCTTCAAGTCTTGTAGAACTTGATAAAGAGTAGCGGAGATGGAATGAAAGAAGCAATGAGAGAGCCTAATTCCCTCCTGACCGAGTATAAGCATGTTCCATTGGCCTTTATTACATTAGATTACAGGGACTACGACTGGCGCTTTCTCCTCAATCGGTGGAAATGCCATTCATAACATCTTTGGAAACCTTTATTTCACAGGTGGCAGAATAGTAAACCATATAACCTTTCCAACTAATGCATCCTACTCTACCGTAGTAAGGGCTTAAGCGATCAAAGTGACATAACATGGCTCAATCTAGAAGGTTGGAATCTTCCGGGTTTATCTGCTCTTCAATACCTTTGCCTCAACTAGGATTTCGAACCTTTGTTTTTGGTACCAAGAAGTGATTCTCTTCTTGCATGAAAAGGCGGACTATAGGCAATCGTTCTCAACAAGTGGAAAGGGTTATTTTCTCTCTTCTCTGATGATGATTTTAAAAGAGCCAGAACAATCTCCTCCTGCAAAACACCAATCTATGTGTCTTTGCTCCTCATCCTTTTTACCTTTGTTAGTGAGGGTAAGTGGGCATACATGCTTTCCCATCTTCCAGGATCAAATGCGAAAATGAGACCTCCCTTTCGGTCCTATTTTATTTACCCACCTATTTGGAAGCCGCATTTGGCACTCGAATTGGCCAGACCAAAAAGTCAAGTGGGTCAGAACTCATATGAAGTTTGAAGTTAGAACCCAAGTGAAGCTCGTGGAAGAATCATTGTATAGGCAGAAATAAAGGCTTTCTTGGTTTTAGAATAGTTACAGGAAAACTCTATTTTTTCATGCTTCTATGGAAGCAAGAAGGGGAAGGAGCCCTTTCTGGCTACTATCTGTTGGTCACGGCACGGGTCGAATTAGAGTACTTCAACTTGGAAGCTGAAATCCTACATGTTCTTTATGTGTAAATCTAGTAAGAAAGATCCATTGCGGCTTTATAAGATTGCTTGAAAATTCGGGCATTTCGCTCCCTCCAAGTATTATATATGTTTTTCCAAATAAAAGTAGTTTTGGAATAGAGCTAATGAGACCATGCCCCCGATAATGGTGCATCACCTACTCGGCCTCATCTTTCAAGGAAAAGGGGGATCCCCAGGCTAGGAGGGTATTCAACAAGTGCTTCCAAATCTCCCCAACATAAGGGCAACAATTGATAGTTGAAACCTCATTTTCAAGTCATGGGGGACTAGATGCTTGGTCCCGACCATTTCCGCTAAAGAAAAAGCCATTCCTGACTAAAAAAAAGTCAAAACAAAAGGTAGGTTGTTAGACCTAGGGTATGTAGCATAGAAAAACCTTCGCCCTTAGTGAAGGGCTTTCTGAAAGCTCCATTTGCAGCAGGTGCCTAAATAGATGATTCCAATGCAACTCATTTTTTAAGCGTTACCTCAAGAGAAGAGGGCCTCTGGCCCAGAAGATGCCTTATATAGATAGGGTATATACTACTATGATTGCCTCCATTCCTAGTGTGTCCCAATCTTCTTGAACAAACATGATATGGGGAACCTTGGTTCGTGAATTTTCTTGTTGGAATTCCTAGATTTAGTATTTAGTAGTTTCATTCGACAGCTAAAATTCATGCTTTTGATGTAGCATCGGGTGTTCACTTGGAAAACCTTTCTACAGTGCTCCATTTCCTATGATAGCCAAACCCAAAATATGGTGCTTTTGTTGTGCCATTGAGAAAGGAAAGCGCACTCAATAAATTACCATGTCGTGTTGTAAGACAAAAAGTCATCCGCAGGAGTTGAAAGCCACTTAACTCTAAGGAGAGGAGCTCACTATCATGACGGACGGGTATAAGCGATTAGCGATAAGCAATAGTTTATCTTTTGCCTCAAATGACTGCTTTAAAGTCAACTGTGATAGAGCTCTTTGAAAGGAGGTTAAGGCATCTGGATTAGGTTTCGGACTAAGGGACTGAATTGGCACCATCTTTTCAGCTATGTCAAAGAGTCATTTCCACGACAGTGATGCTGGAGTTGTCGAAGCTTGGGCTGTCTACTATGGAATCAGGCTCGCATTGGAAGCTTTCTTTTACCAAATAGATGTGGAGACAGGCAGTGCAATGTGGGAGCCGTGCTCAAACAAGACCCAAGCCTAGCATTGGACACATTGTGGATGATATTAAAGCTCTAATTTCTTGTTTTGAAGTTTCTAATTGAATGTTTATACTCAATGGTAAGAGGGTGGCACATCAATTAGCTAAACTATCCATTTCATCATCAGGGATGGGGAAAATATGGCTATAGGAGGTTCCTAAATAAAATTCCTCTAATAAAGCATGGAGTCAATATGTGTAAAGTTAGCTAGTGTGGATTCTCGTAAAGCTGTCAACAACTTACATTCGCAAAAAACCTTGCTGGTAATAGCAACATATAATACAAACAAACCTCACAAATTCCTATGCTTCTAGCCATCATGCCATTACTAGTGGATTTAGTGGTAAACCCAGTCTATGAGTATCAGATTCATATTATTTTCGCCAGAAAGACCACCACCATTGATACATTGATAGTGGATTAAGTGGCAAACCTATACTATGCCCAAGTGCCGAGATTCTTAAGTAATGGTACACTATTGCTAAACATCCGTCTAGCCATATAATGAAGGGAATAAGCCCATGTCTGGAGCTATGCCACTATAGAATCATTAATATTCGCAAAAACTACTAAAATTATCGAATCTCTATCAGAGACAAGGACATGCATGAGAACTCAAAATATTATCGGAAGCTCTTATCAAAGGATTTTACCTCTGCTGGACCTAAAGCCTTAAAATCGGAACCTTAAAGGTAAAGGTCAGGCGCTACTTCCTTGGTGAAGTATCTCATTCCACAAAATTTGAACAAATCTCTCGTGCTTAAGACATGAGAAGTGGAAGGCGTATCCCTTACGTACTTTTTCTTAGCCGGTGTGTTGATGATCCATAAGCCCTATTCACTCTTTTTTTCTTTTGAAAGCTATCGACAGTCATGTTCTTATATTTCTTTATTGTTATGTACTAAATTCCTTTGTTCACCAATCAACTGAAGAACCAATTAGTTGTAGCAGCACTTGGGACTGAAAAAGTAGCCCCGGAAACCATTCAAAAGAAGAGGTCTAGGGCTGGTTCTGGAAAGGGATCGAAGAGAATATATTTCATTCAAGGTTTAGACAGAATTAGTTAGAAGCACCTCTCTCTTCTCTTGCCCGTAAACCATAGGAAAGATCCGCAGTAGACATCTTCAAAAAAGCTGGTCGGAGTTGTTCATTCCTATTTTCTGTTTGGGCGGTTGGTCGGAAAGTACCTAGTTCAGTGACGCCTAATGCCTTCATCTTATTCAAACGTTATTGGTAGAATTCCTTCAATATAGTCATGTTTGAAGCAAGGAACCAATCGTCATGCTTAACTTAACATACACATTTTGTAGAACTTCTGCCCCTCATCTCTTTATGTAGAATCAGACTGAGCGATCTACTATGAAGATACAATAGGAAGGAAGATACAAATATAGAAGAGAGAGTCTAGCATCCCAAGTGGAACACAAAATTCATGCTCAACACAACCTAATTGGTGAGCGGATGACCTCCTTAGTTATTAGCAGCCAAACCCACTTTATTACAACAGAATCTTTTTTATACATAGTAAAAAAGAGATCCCCAGGTCAACTCGCTTAAAAAAAGTTGATATTCAGTTGCTGTTTCGTAAACCCTATTCACTCCTAGATGATACGAGGAATGAATCACAGCAGGGGCCCATCAGCCCCATCTTTGAAAAGAGAAGAAAGATATGCAGCTTTCTTGCCGCTTTTAAAGGGATCTTTCCATCCTTCTCAACCTACTTCTCAATACCCTCTACCCCTTGGAAAAGAGCCCGAGGCACCTCTTTACTGATAAAAAGAATAGATAGAAAGAATGGGTAGGCTTAATACATGATTTGAACCACTAACATCTACTTTCGAACCATTCGCTTCTACTCTTTGTTGTGAAGCTCATTCCCCGATCCCTACATCAAATGAGTCTGTTCTACGCTTTTAGGGACGAAATACTAAACTAAGACAATTGAGCTAATGATGTCTCCTTCATCTTCAGATGAAAGCAGAATCTGAAATACATTGAGATCGCCAAAAAAGACACACAAAACTCGGAGAAGGAAGCAGCACCGGTCACGATGAATCTGAAGCAGCATATCTGCAAGACTCGGTCCTTCTTTCTTCTTTCTCAGTTTAAAGAGAGAAGAGGAAGGGAGAAGTGAACTATTTTTGATCATTTCATTGACGATATTTTCAATGAAAGCTGAGATGGGGTAAGTGTAAAGAGTCAACTATTGCCATACTTTTCTTATTTCTTCGAAGAATGGCCCCAGTATACTCCTAAAAAGGGGATTCTCGCTCTACTGAATCGAAAGAATTACTCGCGTTCGCAACAGATAAGTTCGATACAGATAACAAAAAATAAAAATTGTAGAGCAGGATGGCAAGAATCTGCGAAATAATGTTCTTTCTCCTTTTTGTGTTCTTTCTGAATGGAGCTACGCTAGGGAAAGCTCAGCTTTCTACTCTGCCGCAAAAGGGGGCCGCTTCCCCCCCCCCCCCCGCCAATATGCCAGTTCTGCCATGAAGGCCTAGCAAGAAGTATAATTATGTTCCAAAGCTTCATTTCATTCCAGAAACTAAAGTCTATGGTTCGAAGTGCCGTGTTCCATCCGGCGCAAATCCTCTGCAAAACTAGTATAGTGGAGGTCTTACTTGTATTGAAATAATGAAAAAATGTACGAACACAAATAATGAGCAAACCAGTCCACTTTTATATGTGGGTTCATTTTAGAATGTTTTTTTGTTTTGAATAAAGAAGCGCGTGAACTTTTAGTGTAAGGCATGTGTTTTTCTCGATGGATGGATGAGATAAATGCCTATATTGCTTTATAATGTTATTGTGATGTTGATGTTATATCAAAGAATGAAATCTAAAAAAGTTGCTTACTCCCATTCTTTATAATTATCTTACTCATACTGTGTAAACGAACTTCAAGTTAGAATTGTGTACTCAACAGGAAGCGTCACAGCCACCCCTGATGTCGATCTGCAGTATTAGTTTGAGAAAGTCATTTGGTTTTTAACCTAGAGAGATTGGTTTACCTGTGTCATGCAAATGTCCAAAACTTACGTGCTTTCTAAGATCATCCTATACGAAAGATGTATGACATGTGTGGATAATGAATGACATGCAGGGTATTCAATATCTTAAGTACAAAAGGTAAGACGTTTTAAGAGAAATGAGCTTAGCACAACACGGGATAGAAACCTAATCCTAAAAGGAGAAAACCCATCACTGAACAATCATAGGAATAGAAGAAATGGGTTGAGACAAAGTGACAGAACTCTCTATGAGTTGGACTACATAGAATATCCTTTTCTACTAAAATGGTTGTAGGCTTAACTAAAGCCCAATGCAGGTTGAACTCTATGGAATCTAAGCCTCACTACCCTTACCCTTTTAGAGGATTACAAGGAATTTTTGGCCGGCCCCATATAGATTCAGCTTAGAGGTTTATGAGAGATTGATTGATGGACCTAAGCTAAACAACTAAGATTGAACCAAAACCAAAACCTATAGTCTAAATTAGGAGAAGTGGTTTAATTAAAGGCCAAGAAAGCAAGTTATATCGAAGCCCAATGCTAAGCAAAGTGATAGACTACATGTGAAGAAATTGGGTTCAACTAAGCCCTTAACCCAAGATGAGGTGGAGCCTTAACCCGACACAAAAGGTGCTCTGTAGGATAGTGGGCTTAGTCAGCCCAACATAGATTATTAACCAAAAAGGAGAAGTTCCTGTGAAAATAGAGAAAGACCTCCCCCTTACCCCTCCCTTACTTGGCAGCTTCACATTCATAGGAAAGGTCTGTTCTTTTGTCTCTTTCCCTCAAACGAAGGAACCTATTAATAAGATAATATTTTTATCTTCTTCCTAGATAGATAAATAAGAAAAGGTTTAGCATATCCTATATAGATAGAAATCATAAGTATGTGCTCAATCAGTATTCTCTCCTGCCAAAAGTCCAATCCATCTACGAACACCGTTCTGTCTTTCAAGACTTCCGATCCTCCATCCCTTCTCTATTAGATCCTCTAGTATCCATACTTACAGCTGTCATAAACGGGAGTCGGGAAGTTAGCTCTTGTATGATGAGTTGATCACCATATAAATACCGCTTTATTTCTCTTTAAGCTTCAGGCGTTAGATCAGATACAAACAGAAAGTCTTGTATGAGTCCCTTCTTTAATAGGGGAAGATCTGTAGACTTATCGAACAGAAAGCCTCTTCTTTTGTAAAGTAATCTGCTCTTTTTCATAGGACTCGTGAAGTCTATCCCCAAAAGGAGCTCCACCTTTAGCATATTGATTGCTCGAAAGAGTTGTACCTAGCTAAGGGAAGAAGCTATCTCTATTTTCCGGACAGAGAGGGCTATTGCATTTATAGGGATTCCTCCTACCACCGAATCTCAGACGCCTAAGGGATGTATCGTATCTTCTATTCTAAGCGTGATAGACGAGTACCCTGATCAAGCTCGAGTGAATGTTCAATGAATCCATGATAGGGTGAAGGGTTTAATAATATTTAACTGAAGGTAAGGCTTAACTACTGATATCCCTGGTAAGAGGGAGCGGTAGCTCAGCGCTTCCCATTAAAGAAGCTGCAAGAGAGCACATTCAACCGATAGAGCACTTATTTCCTGGTTGGCCGAGACTAGATTATCAAGCAGCTTCCTTTGGGCTGCACCTGACACCGATATTCTAAACCTTGTCTTTCCAACTTCCGGGTATGAATCCCATCTCTCAAGAGCGTAACACATCTTTTAAGGGGAGATCCTCTTAGGTAGGCATGGGACTAAAGAGCTATACAGAAGAGGGGAAACAACTTATCCGAAAATACCTGTTCTTTTATCGCTTTGCCTAGACCAACCGAGGGTTCTAGAGACAATTCATTCTTCCTAGTACAAGCTAGATAAGGAAATAGCACCATCTTCTCTCTTGAATGACTTTATTGTTGATGGATCCCCTCGCGGGACTGAGCTACCTTGTAAGCTAACCACAACTCTTACTGCCGCGGAAACTATACCATCCAATTGCCTTACTATAAGAATGTATATCACCAGGCTTATCCCGATTTCATCGGCTAAAGACCACTTTCAAGTAGGTTGAACTCTAACTCTTGTTCCCCAGGACCAGTGCGTGTAATGCTTACTATCCTAACCAAGACCTACTCTCTAATTAGTCGAGCTTCAAGACCTTTTCCTTAACCAGTAATGCCAAGTCATTAATCTTTGTCTGGAGCTATAGCTCTCCTCGCAGTTCCAACTCGGCCAGAGAATCGAAAAGACATATGGTATGTCTTTCTATCCATCCTGATTATTGGATTGAAATAGAAATAAGACTTTATTTGAGCAAGGTTCAAAACAAATTATCCGTCCTTCTATCAATCGAGAAAAGAAGCAAGCTAAAGCTTCACTATGGAAAGGTGTTGAGTTCCAACCGCAAAAATGCTTCAGTAAAAAAGAGGAATGGAAGTAGGGAGAGGAATTCTAAATCCTATGTCTGGTCTAGCATGTACAATGGCCCATGAACATTGGGTGAAGAAAGCCTTTTTGTAGCAGATCTCAAAAACGATTATGGTTGATGGGCTTTAGATAAAATATCTTATCCGATTCCTCCCTGCCGATAGGAAGAAATTTAGGCTGTTCCAACTCTTCGAAACAAAGATTTTGGAATTTCATAAGTAGCCCGCTTCATAACTATGAGACAATGGGGACAAAAAGGTTGTGCATCCATAGCACGTGAACTTCAAAAATCTTTTTAAAGGGCACACATGATGAGTATGGCAGAGGGACTAGTTTACCCTATTGTTGACTTCACCAACCAAGGCTTCCATTCAGTACAACTAACCATTTCATCTCTTCAACAAGTTTAGTAATTAGCATAACGGCCCTATTGTTCCGATGGAGAGAAGAACCTATGATTAGCTTTTCGGGAAATTTCCAAACGAACAATTTCAACGAAATCTTTTAATTTCTTATTTTACTATGTTAAACTCTACCCGTAGAGTAACAGAAATGGAGTTTCTATTATACGCATTTACAGCTACTCTAGGAGGAATCGGTGCTAACGATTTCATAACTATCTTTGTAGCTCCAGAATGTTTCAATTTATGCTCCTACCTATTATCTGGATATACCAAGAAAGATGCACGGTCTAATGATGCAACCATTAAATATTTACTCATGGGTGGGGCAAGCTCTTCTATTCTGGTTCATGGTTTCTCTTGGTTATATGGTTGCTATTCTATTCTCGTTCATGGTTTCTCTTGGCTATATGGTTTATCATGGTTTATCTGGGGGAGAGATTGAGCTTCAATAAATAGTGAATGGTCTTATCAATACACAAATATATATCTCCCCAGGAATTTCAATTGCGCTCATATTCATCATCGTAGGAATTGGGTTCAAGCTTTCCCCAGCCCCTTCTCATCAATGGGCTCCTTACGTATACGAAGGAGTGCGGTTCGTTCGATAAATTCCTATCTATCTCTGAGATGTTTGGATTTTTTCAAAACTACGTAGACATGCAGAAGGGAAATGCTATCCCCACTCGGACCAAGATAGAACTTTTACTTGTTCGAATAACAATTAAGGTGAAGCAGGGTCAGCAACGACGCATCTCTTTATGTTAAACAAATCCATTTTGCAAGTTCGTTATTACGGGTAGTTCATACAAAGGATCAGACTAATGACGTATACAATACTTGAATTCTCGATGTAGATGCTGCATAGTTGGTTCTCATCTTTCACAGACTACGAGTGTAATAAGAGCATCCGTCGACAAAAAGATCACCCTAAGATGATCATCTCGTGGCTATTCAGAACGAATTAAATCAGATGGTTCTATTTCTAAATCTTTCTGTTACTTTGAAAGTAGATGATTTAGCTTCAGCCACTCGAATTTTCGATATTCCTTTTTATTTCTCATCAAACGAATGGCATCTTATTCTAGAAATCCTAGCTATTCTTAGCATGATATTGGGAAATCTCATTGGTATTACTCAAACAAGCATGAAATGTATGCTTGCATATTCGTCCATAGGTCAAACCGGATTTGTCATTATTGGAATAATTGTTGGAGCTCAAATGATGGATATGCAAGCATGATAACTTTTATTATGTATCTCCGTGAATCTAGGAGCTTTTTCTTGCATTGTATTATTTAGTATACGTACCGGAACTGATCACATTTGAGAGTATGCAGTATTATACACAAAAGATACTTTTTTGGATATCTCTCTAGCCCTATGTCTCTTATCCCTAGGGGGTCTTCCTCCACTAGCAAGTTTTTTTGGAAAACTCTATTTATTCTTGTGTAGATGGCAGGAAGGCCTATATTTCTTAGTTTTTATAGGACTCCTTACAAGCGTTGTATCTATCTACTATTATATATATAAAAAAATAAAGTTATTAATGAATGGACGAAACCAAGCAATAACCCCTCAAGTGCGAAATTATAGAAAGCTAGTCTTCTTTTAGATAGTATGAGATAAAAATGCGGAAAATCCAGAAAGAGCTTATTACCTTATTTCAAATTCGAGTCTAAATTATTGAAATCTTTATCTTCCTATCCCTAATTGGCATATTTGTCCTTTACGTCTCTCTATATGTCTTTTTCGCTCATTTAGAAATTGCGTATAATATAGAAATAAAGATGATTTGCTTTTTTATGTTTCTTTAGCCTTCGTGGAGATCAAATCCTCTTGTCATCTCAACTCATATTTCCCACGTAGTTCATCAGTTAAACCAACGATTCTATTCTCGAAGTCAAAGAAATGAAAGAACCACCCCTTCCTATTTTTTGTACTATCAGATAGAAGGAAAATTAGACCCCAACGAGTCATTCTTTACCACTTTTCAGATAGAGGGGGTGAGGGGGTTGTTTACATATAACCGAGGCAAAGTGGTTTATGAACAACAGATCTTTCAGACTATATGGAGATCCAACGCCCAACGATCTTCACTTTATGCAAAGTTCCACTTCTTCATTCCCTTCTGCTAGTAGCACTTCCTCAACTAGGTCGGACGCGCAAAGAGCTCCACTTGAGTTAACTCTGTTATTTGATGGCATCTGCCAAAAGAGCAGGGAGTTTCTTCGACTCAGAGGTAGGGAATTACCTCCGGAGTGGAACATAGCAGATCTTATTCAGGCTGTTATGGGAGACGAGGCTTTTCTGATTCCAGGACACCTCCAAGATACCTATTATGATGTTCTTTTAAGGGGTTGTTCGAGTGGGATTTTAGAACATCTCTTCCATTTTCTCGATTTAATCAACTATGTCTTCTAGTATGAGGGTCCTTATTAGCCCTTTTCCATTTGTGCATCTTTCTCCCATGCTTTCCGTTGGTCAACAACCAACCAAAGTGCTCTATACTTCTTCACTACTCGTACATGCTTGACAGAGTTAAGCTGTATTGAGGGAATCATTTTGTCTCAATCAATCAAGAATGTTATATATTTCAGGAGCTAGATTAGTTGGAAATGAACAAGTAAGAATTGCCTCAACCAAAATTGATGGAATTGGACCTAAAAAAGCCATTCAGGTTCATTATCGATTAGGTATCAGTGGAAACATAATGATAAAAGAATTAACTAAGTATCAAATTGACCAAATTTAACAAATGATAGGTCAAGATCATGTTGTTCATTAGGAATTGAAGAGGGGAGAACGAGCAGACATCGAACGATTAATTTCGATTTCTTGTTATCATGGAATTCATCATCAAGATGGATCGCCCTTACACGGTCAATGAACTCATACTAATTCTAGGACTTGTTGCAATCTAATTCGGAAATGAAAGAAGTCTACCGAAAGCCCTTGGTACTTATCTGATCAATCACACTGATATATTCAATAATTCACTGAGATTTTTGTGAATGATCGTGACAGCTCTTCAAATCCTATAAAGTCTGATTAGATATGTCACTGAAATAAAGTGATTTCGTTCTGTCTCTATTTTCTTTTCGGATTCCAAGGATGAGCCGGCCGATCCCAACATCATTTATGAGGAGCTGGACGACGAAGCCTCCTCCTTAGATAAAGATGTCTCCGATGCTACTCTCTCGCGAATAACAACTTTTTTATTGTGATTTTTTTGGCGAGTTCAGTCATGAGGGAGAAAAGAGAGATGCTTTCTATCAGTCAAAAGCAGATATCGCCCCCTTGCTCCCACTATCCGCTTACCGAAGAATATAAAGGAAGGACATAGGGCTAGAGAAAGTTAGGTTGGGGTATAGAGCCGTAAGCTCGGTTGGGGGTGATAGAGGACGTGCTCGTACGGTTCATAGAAGGATATGAAAAAGTACATATTTGTTGGGAACTTTCACTCCTCTATATTCGAAATATGCCTCTCTAGGAGCATTATGATCTGCAGATCAAATAGTCCCTTATGAAGTCTCTATTGGTCTTATTCTTATTATGCGCCTTGTGATCGTGTTTGGGTCCGCGAATGCAATCGCTCCAATGTTCCCCTAACCCAAACCAGGAATGGACCAGAGGGAACCGCAGCATGGCGAATGTCCGTGTCTCGTCGCAAGGGTCATTTTTACTTGTGGGTCATAAGGCGGGCAACTTTATCGGATCAAGTACCGGGGCAGTAGGGTCCTGGTACTATCCAGGTGCGAAGAACCCCAGAGGTGACTACAATGAGCAGAAATCTCACTCACGGGCCTAAACGACGAGCAAACAATCGAACGTGAGAGAAAGGGATCACCCAACGAACGGACGAGCTCAAAAGGGGGAGGGAGGAAAGAACCATGCTTTCAGAGACCTCACCCAACCTGGTCCGAATCATATCTGAACTGCGATAATAACTGACTAAGCCGTGCCATAAGGGGTCATTCTCCAAAGAGGACGGGGTCAAGCCATTAGATTGTTTAAGTAGGTTGGGTGACAGATCAGCCGTATGAGTATTCCGGGATATAAACCAGGGAAACAAAAGTGGAGCATATGACGATGCCGCCCATTTTCATTTTGTGGAAGTTCCCGGCAGAGAAAAGGGTTGTAGGTGATGGCGCATTCTGCTTCTTATGACGAGAGGGACGTCGAAATCTTTTCTATTGGTTCTTACGTGGTAGATGGTATGGAATATGAAAGGCGGGCCACTTTTTTGTGACCTATTCTCTTAATAGGCGGCAAAGCAAAATAGGAAAGGGGCCGAGATGACTGATGAGTGCCTTTTTAGACTTTATTTAAAAGGCTCTCGTGTGGAGCTAACATGGTTGGATACATACAAGTATAGCCAAGTCAAGATGAGATAGGACGAACGCTTAGAGGCCGCAGCGGGACTACCATAGGAAAGCCCACCCCCGCTAGCTAACATAGAAAGAGATTCCTAAATGGCAGTAGTCTCTATATGAATCTCTTCCCGACCGGCCAGGCCGAATCGGGGCACAACTTGGGATGGGAATGGCTAAGCCCACATGCATCATTTTATGAAAGCACTCCAGTCACCTCGAATGATTGGTTTGTCAACCATGCTTTCTCTCCCTCAAAACAATGCTCTGAACACGAAAGTGTGCAGTTCCGCCCCCTTCTCCCATGCTGAGTCACAAGCAGTGTCTCGGAAAGCACAGAAGAGCCACATGGAAGGAAACTTACACGTGTGGTTCTGGATGGGGACCCCGGTATAGTGTACTAATATGTGTAGGTTCCCGTAATTCGAGTGAGATTGTCATTGCTCAAAAGCAGATATGGTTTGGTATTCCCTTGTTCCCTATATTAGTTATGTTCTTTATATCTCGTCTAGCAGAAACTAATCGAGCTTCGTTTGATCACCCAGAAGCGGAAGCTGAATCATTTGCTGGCTATAATGTAGAATATGCGTGGGATACGATCCTTAATAGTTCATTGTTGGCGGAAGCCAATGTCCCGGTGTCTCGGGGACTCATTCTGACTGAAACAAGGGGCGGGTCTTTACCAACTTCCAAATATTTTATTTTACGGAAGCCAAAAAAGGTGAGTGCCTACCACGAAAGGTTGCTTTACTAAGAAAGATAAGGAAAGAAGCAAGGGCGCAACAACTGCACGAAGTTGCTTCTTAGCGCATCCGTTTTCTTGCTCGTTAGAGCTTGACTAATAAGATAGAAAGAGCCTTTCTTGCTTGTTTAGTAAATTCTCGCTTTTTGATAGGAGTAGGTGCTTGCTAGGGTAGGGCACTTTTCATTCTTCATTTGAAACTAACAAGTGTCGGGTTGGGGATTTCGGCCTTGTTATCAAAAAGGGAGTTGGGTAAAGAAAACTCTCTCCTTGGAGGAGCACAAGCTTAGTCAAGTAGAACCAGGTTTCCTTGATTGTTGCTTCGATCAAAAACAAATCAGTAGGGCCATACCGGTACAACTGAATATGCATTAGAAAGGTCAATACCTCCCATACGACACCAAAAAAACAGGGCGGAACTTCTAAACCGCCCGCTTCCATAGAACAATATCGTGGCAACGTAGACCTAAGTGGTCATATTGGATCCTTGGGAACCATCACAAGTATGGCCAGCCTATATATATTTGGACGAAAATGCCGTGTTGTCCAGCAGAGCCAAGAAGAAGGTGACTCGCATAGACAACTGACTCCTTTTCAATAGAAACGAATAGCCAAACCAACCCAATTGGATGGTCAATCTTAGAGATCTTATCGACCGACAAACTGGAGATGGATGACCACGATCCCGGCCTTACCAGCACTGAAGGTGTACTAATCAATGAACCCACGAAACCAACTATCTTTTATGACAAAATAAACCAAGCCTAAGCGGTCACGATATCTTGCTGATATTGATTGAGGAGTTTGATGGAGTTTAGCTGACTGAATCCATCCATAAACTTAGACTGCGGTAACCTTCGTAAGCAAAGCGTCACGACAACATCCAAAGGTGACCTTTCGATTCTTAAGTAGGGGGGCAAGGAGGAGCATGTAGGAATGCCGACCACTACATATGCCACTAGTGTCTGAGAGAAAGCAAGCAACATATTGTATAGGTTGGGCGCAGCTTAAAGAAGCAAGCCCCTATCAGAGAAAGCCATTGCACGCTAGCCTAGCTAGCTAATGTTTTTTAGTTTGTTGTTATGTCAGTTGTAGCACGCCTTCCCTCCTTCTCTCACTTTGGAAAGAGTTTTCAGTATTTTCTTGTGATGAGATGGTCTAGATATTAAGATACATCGGTGTAAAAGATTTCCTTTTTTTTGTGAGCTTGGTTTACTTGACCGAAGGGTGCAGTAGAACCTGAAGGAGAGGAATAAATACACGGTCTATTATTTTTACAAAAGGAGGACCGCTATTGGGAAATATCTTCCTCCTCTTGGTAGTTATCAAAGAAGTTGATGTCCGGGGATTCCTCTTTCCGTTTAAAATATAACCAGTGAAGTCCATCCTAAAGTTCAAAATCTATATCCAACACCATAGGTTCCTGATGAGAACAAATTGTAAGGCGTCGAAAGAAACCCTTAAGAAAGATGTGCCTCACTGCAAAACATATTTTCGCTAGATGGCAAGCCCCTCTTTGACTTTGATATAGAACACATAAAGGGGGAGAGTCACAGTCTCCCTTATTTCCTAACAATAAAATTCATTTTATGAAATGCCAGTAACAATGCGATATTCCATAGATAAGTAAGAAATTGAAGCCTCTTTTTTTATTTATGATGTACCGGCTTGAATTCACTTTCACATTAGGAAAGGATTTCTTTCTTCTCAAAGTAGGTGTTCGCTCCGCAGCACGAACAAGTCGAGATGCGACGTCGATCACATCGGGTGGGGCCATTCTCCCAAAGCAGAGCTTGAAGCGAGGGTCAGAGCTTTAGGCGGGGGCCTCTGTAGATATAGCTAAAGCAGCCATTCATTAATCCACCCTCGACATACTAAGGAAAATAGCTGATCTAACTTCAAAACAAGTACAAACATAAACATCAAAAATACCAGACAGAGCGCCCGCTCTAAAAAACTGCCCTCCAGCATTCGTCCTTCAAACTACCCATCAATTATCCAACACAACCAACTATTCATAAAAGCGAAATGAATTAAAGAAATCAACTTCAAAAGAAAAGTCACGATTACAGTTTAAAAGGATTGGAGCAAGTAAAGGGATAGTGAGACTGAGAAAAATTCATTTCAAAAGAGAGAAAACCAAAGCTGATGTTCGTTCTCTTCCTCTGTGCATCTCTGTGATGGGGCTCATCATAAGCTTTTTTTTCTCAAGCTCTGAATAATCTTTTTTTATCCTCTTCTTCGTGTTCTATTGATTAGAAGCATCCAACAGTGCTTCGCCGGTTTCGTTTTATAACACAAAATGGCCAAAGAATCAATTAGTAATATGGTTTCTATTGCTAAAAGACCTTATCTTCTCCTCTTGTTAAAGAGAGCCTCCATTTTGAGTTTGACAAAGTGAAAGAATCGATTCGATCATTCAAGTCAAATATCATTTATCTACGCTTGGATCCGACCTACATGAACTTCTTTCTTCTCTTATGATATTTGTAATAGCGAGAAAGATAAATAATGGGGAATAGAATACAAGTGTTGAGTACCAGCTTCTACTCTTGTGTAAGGTGGGCCTGACCACTTCCTCTCTATTTAGAAAGTGAAAGTCCTTGCCAGTGTGACAGTATGAGTAGATGGTTCTCTTCTCGTTCGGGGTTCATAATCGGTGCTATTGAATCTGCAGTTAAGGGAATATCGCCAGTTCTATGAAAAAGTGTTCTGCTCACTTCATCCCTCTCCTTCCAATCGAGTCACTTCGTCTCTTTGAGGGAGGTTTAGCCTAGCCTTCAGGTCCCATAATAAAATGGAGCTTAACGGTTTATGGAATTGAGAAATAGATGTCCTACTAAGGCTGTATGCAATAGAATGAAGAGTTAGGGTTCTTGGGGGAAGAAGGACAAACTGGGCCACTAGTGGTCCTTATCTTATGGCGCCACACATGTAGACATCTGAAATGGGTAAATTGGTTTGGGAAGACGGGGGAAAAACATCCATCGTTTAGGTTTCTGAGTAGCTAAAGTTAAGATAGAATAGGTCATAACATTCTGGGGTTGAAGAATGAGCAGCTTTAAAAATGAAATGGCAAGCAGGAAGGAGAGTAGTAACGTCGTATTATCCATCCGAAGCAGTAGCAGTCCAGGCACTGGTCTTTCGATCTTATGGCTATTCCTAGAAGGAATTTTCGAGCTTTTGAAATAATAGCTGTGGCACTCTCTTTCTTCCAAAGAGAAGGAACTTATCCTTAGACTTTCGGAGCGTTGGCTTTGGTTTGGACCTGTACTAGTCCGAGAAGTAAGAGCACCAGGTTGGAAGATGCTGGTTCGAGAGGACCTAGAAAAATTCTAGTAAGAAGGAGGCTAGTTTGATAGGTTGTAGATCTTCTCCCTTGTTCTTTATAGAGGGATCCCCTAAAGTAAAATAACATATTTCTCCGCTCCGTCAAAAGAATAATTGAAACAAATCAGCTCTTACTATTCTCCGGTCTTTGCTCTTGAAGATTCGCTCTTGAGAACCTCTATCTCTTTCTTCAAAGCCTCATTTGAAGCCTGTCAGTCTTACATACAGTATATTACCTGCAAGTTCATCTTCTTTTATAGGATTTTAGATTAGTCAGCAATCCAAGTTTCAGCTGGTTCTCAAACTTCAGAGGTGGCCTTACTTATTTTTTAAAGCAATCATGTGGACATAAAAAAAATGAAATTGATGGAATATAGGAAGATTAATGTGAAGCTCATTCTATACCAGTTGATTCAATTGTTTAGCTACTTCGAAAAAACTTACTGTTATGGCTATGTAAGGGGACTGGCTTACCCCTTTTCAATCACCTCCTACCTAAAGGTAGGCCCACTGCTAAATACCCTGAATCGAAAGGTCAACGAGATTATATAACCCCATAGTATGAAGATCTTCTCGGGGGATCGCACCCCTTGGCCTAGGGTAAACATTTAGATTTGGAGGCATACCTAATTAACGATAAGAGCAGAGATCTCCTCTCTCTTTTGGACCCTCTAACTCTACTTCCCTTCCGCTTATAAACATCCTTCCAGCAAGGAGAAAGAGATAAAGAAGAAAATTCTTAAATTCACACAAATGGTTTGAATAAGCATTCCATAGAGAGGGAATGTAGGATGAGAGACTATTTGGCCTTCTTTAAGGTAAGGGGCACTACTATAATAGATTACCATTCTAACCCGTCGTTTCTGGTAGATAGGTGCGCTTAATTAGTTACCTGAATTAGAGAGGACTCTTGAATAAGTTGTCTTCGCCTGGGCGTCATCTTTCATTTCATTCACTAGTTCCGTACTTCCTTCTGTCATATAGAATCTTTTCAAAAGAGTTTTCACTTCCTCAATTAAGGGCATTCTAGTTCGACATGCTACCTTCTCGATGTATCTATTCATGGTAGACAAGGCTGGTTTAGATTGAGATGCCCACCTTTCAGTCCGGGGCTGAAGTTTTCTCTTTCTGTCGAAACCGAGCTTTTGGCAAAACATCGGGAGGGAGTGCTACTGCTTCTTTAATTCATCAATTCCCATCTATTAATGGGATCCAATTCGGTATCTTGCGTACCAATTCATGTTTTCAACGAGGATCTTAGCCCCTTTCCTTGTTGTTTTCCCATAAAATGAAAAAAAGGAATGCCTTTAAGTGAGAGCGGAATGTAGGAACAAAGCTTCTTGGAGTCAATCAATTCATTCACAATCACATCCCGTTCTCTCACCAACTTGAATAGCTTATTTTCATTATCAAATCAAGGTGATCTAAATATCATGTCTGCGACCCTCACCTCCCCGGAAAGCACCTTCGTTCTGGATCAATTGTACATAAAATATATCTCGATTGGAATAAGGAAGAACAAAAAATCTTCGCGCGATGATTATTTATTTTCACCTTTTACCCTGTTTCAAAGATAGCGCCCATGCTCTTTCAATTAGTTGGCTACTCTGTTGTACGCTATCTTTCTCTTCACACCTGGCCACCCCGGTTCCTTTAGGCTTTTTTTCTTGCTACGGGATTAGCCTATTTGGCGTGGTTTGTTACCTAAAAACACCATCCTTATTTTATTGGAGTTAGGGAAAAGTTGAATTTCTTTTTTAATACATGGGGAGTTTCATGCTCGAGACCAATCATCTATGTATAATAGATGAGAGCGAGAAAGAAGGCTCGAGAGACCTGTCTGAAATCAATAAACAAAATCTTTACTTCACCTACACAAGCACACGGTACTATACTAATCGAAGCCCTACCTAACAAGGAACCACATGAAACGAAGAATAAAACTTCAAACTCGCTAGAATCCAATGTAAGGGATACGACAGATGGGACATTAATAAGTCAATTTCTAAGATAAGACGGACGACTCTGCTACCTTCCCCGCTAATCTTTCCCAACGGTCGCTCAAGCACATTCACTCAACAAGAAAGCAAAGCGTATCCTATCTCGTGCCAACCGAATAGGTTTCAAAGCAAGCAGTACGGCGCAGCAGAGGAGCCTATTCAGTATCGTCATTGTTTGTGAATATTAATGCGTCATGTCTTCATGTTGTATTATCCCCATTGATTGTGACCAAATTGCGTTCCAAGTGTCTTTGTAGAGAAGATAGAAATCTTCCCCTAAGATAGTCAGGGATAAAGCGCTCTACAGAACAATGAACTGGAAGAAAAGTCAAAACCCCCGATAAGAAAATGAAATCAACCACTGTCACCGACCAAGACTCAGATCGGATGGTGGAGTACTATTCTACCGCAACGAAACAGGCATCAACAAATCGAATGCTGAATAGAAATCATTCCCCCTAGTTAGGAGTGCTTCTGCCCTGCCAACAGCTCTCCGGTCTCCCCACGTGCTCATGTTACTTAACAAAAAAACATGAAAATCATGACGTATGGTAGAAATCCTTCGTGACTGCAATTGTACATTCTAATCCTAAGAGAAACAACCTCTGAGTCCGGTTTGGTCATTAGGATAGGAGGGAATTCGGCAGCTGGACGGGGAGCTTGCCCGGCCTCCATGGATGACTTAGGGAACCTTTATGTCGTCTTTCGCCTCTGAAATCCTGTGTTTTTGACAACGAATTTATTTCATTTTCATATATCTATTTTTCATATAGATCTATGGGTACACTGATCTCCGTGTGATATTTCTTTTGTCATTTTCTTTATGCGATATTTCTACTCATCAGCTAGAAAAGAAGCCTCTATTAAGTTCAAGAGTTTAGAAAGGCTCTTAGCATGGGTAGTAGCTCAGAATTCCGTAGAAGGAGAGAATCTAGAATGATCTTATGTATGGGTCTCGGTCACTATATAGACTAGATCTAGAGAAAATAGGGTAATGAGTTGTTAGAATGAATGAATGAGGTCGCCGCTTCGCCTTATGGAAACTAACCTTAGTGTCCAAATATTGTCGCGGGAAAGAAGCTTTTTGATTCAATAAAGGAAGCCTATTGAATTGGGAATAGAAGGGGAAGGGGAATATTCCAATGAACTTTAAGCAGGGGACGAAAGCAGGGGATGGCAAGGTTCTTTATCAATGATGCGGCATCACCGCAGTTGTATGTATGTGCAGATTTGCTGTTAGCATGCTTTGATGGCATAGAATCACTAGTTGACACGCACAAAATAGAATGAAGGGCTCTTTGAATGACACCGGTGCTATAGAATCTCTTTCCAGAAGAGGGCTAGTCTAAAGGCCTTGCCATATGAAAAAAAGGAAGGATAAGAGGAGCGGAGCAAAGAGAGTAGGCTGCACGTGACAGACTCTGCTCCTATTTCAAATTCTCTTCTTGCCGCTTATCTGGTCTCAACCTCTTCCGGTCTTAAGTTGCTTACTCCTTTCCCGAGGTACGAAGTCTCTCTTCTACATTTGACTTGAGACTGGGAGTTGAACTCACGGCAGAAGGAAAGAAGCATGTAAGCCCGTAACTAAAGTCAAAATAAGGGCTAAGAGCTTCCTTCTTTATTGCCTTTTCTTGGTTATGCTTTCCCAGTTCTTAGCTCTAAGACTAGTGGAAGAAGAGGCAACAGTGTCTTCGCTCCTACACCTTCCTACACGAAAGGCTGTAATACTGGTAAAGCGGAAAGCATGGGTAGGGCAAGAGGCTGGGGATGAGGTGACCCGTTAGAACCGGATGAATGATGCAAACTTGAGCGCTTGAAGTCACGAGAGAAGGACGCGAGTTCCTTCAAGGCAAATGGCATACCTAAAATTTTGGTCATGCATGAATGCAGAAATGGAACAAAGAAAAGCTTGATGCTAATCCACTAAAGACTGAACCCATCAAGCGAACAAGTCGCTAAGGCTTCCACAGACCGAGGCTTATACCAAAAGGAAAGACGATTCTATCCAATCACAACCTTACCAAGTCTCTAATCCGGGGCTCCATCATGTTAGCCAATACGAAGAGTGGTTGTTCTGTTAATAGAGTATATCACAACTAATGTACTCCACGATTCCGAATACACCTATAAGCTCGCCTCAATCTTAGACTTTTCCTTTATATGCTTTAGTAGATAGAAAAACTCTTTGATGGGCTAGTCCCCAAGCAGAACTACCTTACCGTCTCCCGAAGCAGCCCAGTCACACAATGCGGTTGGAGCTAGAGACGAGGATGGCACCGTGAATGCTTATCCATGATAGACCAATCTAAGAAAAAAAGGAACCTACCCCAAACGTAGCATCAACTATTATATCTTCCGTACTGCTATAAAGGAATAAGGAGACAGACAATGCAGAGAAGCACTTTTCTAAGAGGGAGAAAGAAACCTCCCTAATTCAGAAAGGCCCAGACTGCACTGAGAAAAGAATGGCACTTTACAAATAAGAAGAGAGGCAATTAGAGCAGAGAAAGAAAGCTAACCTAAAGTTAATTATTCTTTAAAGGGTGATGCAAACATGAAGGTCATTTTCCTTACTGGTATTGAAAACCTTCAAGGATAGGCGTAAAGCCCTCCTCACTGGTTGGTAGAGACCCTATTCGATCGTATGGACCTATTCCCATTTATGGCACAGTATCCCAAGCAGTAAGGCTCTGTAGAGCTAGTCTCCCTTGAGACCTGCTACCGCAAAAGCTTTTTCTGCCGCTCCTTTGCCTTCGGATTAAGCGGTAGAAGGCAATCAAGCAAACCTTGGCAACGTGCAATTTCAAGGATCAAGGGAGGTATGAAATGGTTATCTTGGATGGGAATCAAGCCCCAACACAAAGAGATGTGGACCAGGTTGTTTTGCTTTATCGGTTCAATTAGTGTGCAGTGGGCAAACTCTTTCCCACGTCGCTGAGTTGTTTAACAGAGGGAAGGTTAAAGAGTTGTGGGGCTAGGAGTGTTCTCAATCTTAGCATTCTGAGACAAAGCCTGGGTCGTCGAACTACAGAATCTCATCATTGGCCATAAAAACGTGTTTGAAGGGCTGTTTCTGGGACCGATAGGGAGGGGTCTAAAACTTGAATTTCTACTATATCAACCTTCAAAACCAAATGGGGATTCCGCTCCTACTGCTAAAGCATTGTTTCGGCCCCTACTTCCAAAAGAGTTTGTGCAAAAGTCATTGTAGTCCAAATAGCGTATTTTTGGTTAGCAGCTATTCACTCCTTCTAGTTCTAGTGCATATCGCTCCAAATAGCATAAAAAGAAGCTTGAGTTCAATTAGGGGGGAACCCTCTGTAGTCAACCTGCTCCCAATGAAGAGGTAAGGGGCGTAGCGATGAAGTCGAACAGGGTTGGTAAATTCACCGGGTGACTCAAAAGCAGGCTCTTAAAGACCACTCCTAGCGTGTCAGTCATTTCGCTACCAAAGAGCTCCCTAAAATCATTGCCAATATTGATAGTAGCTTCGTTCAAGCTCTTTTTTTGGTTCGAACAAAAGAAATTATTGTAGTCTCAACTGGATAAATAAATATCTTCGCATCTATTTGCTATTGTAATGACAAAGGTTTTTCTACTGATCGAGTGTCAGATAATTGGGAATTCGCTTTCAGCTCTTAATCTTCTTCGGGAGACATGGAAAAAGGCAAGGCTCGATAGACCTAGCGCTAATGCAATTGTAGCGACCCTTGCTCTATCTACTTCTTTCTCTTCCCAAGAATGAACAATTGGATAAAAGAAGGATTTTCTTCTTTGTTTATATATATATTATTATACTAATAGTAAGATTAAGCAAGCAAGAAAATGGATGGGCGAGGCTAACGCTATAGGCTTGAGCGCATTAGCGCTTAATCAATCCGTTGCTTGTTCCTTTCGTGACTCAAATAGCCGGTATGCTTTCCGGCTCGCAACGACTCAATGGGGCGGGGGCTATATATTTTCTTGCAAAGCAGGATGTTCGCCTTACGGAAAGGGTGAGCCTCTTTGATTCAAAAGGTGCTACTAAACTACTCTAGTATAGCTAGTGTTAGTAGTACAATAGAATGGCGTTCATGCCGCAAGCCCTTCGTATGCAAGCCCTACTGAAGTACCAAAGGCGTACGACATTACTACAACTGTTAAGAATACTCTCCAATGTTGACTTTGTAAACTAATATGCCGGTAGGTTACTTTTATATCAAAGTAGCGATGAAAGGGGGAAATAGCTCAGTCGGTTAGAGTGCTGGTTTGTCATGCCAGAAGTCACGGGTTCGAACTCTATACAAAGGGACTTTCCTTTTAAATAACAACTGCCTCTTCCTAGTGCGAGGTCCTTGAAAGCAAACCACACCCCGCCCGAAAATACGCATTTCTTTCTCGTTGGGGGTAAAAATGCTCGCTATCCTATTACAGCTAGCTCACAATGAGAAAATTTTCATTTTTAAGAAGTTTATTTAATGACTTAACAAGTTTCACCACCTTATTTTGAACTATATCTATTTGTTTTAGCATTCTAGACACACTGACGGGAGCAAAAGAATATAGAAGTCCCGCAGAGCTGATGACCGCGGGTGGAGAATCACTCGATAAATAGAAGACTATGATACCGTTTTGGGCCAACAAGGTCAAATTCTTCATCAACGCAAGGAAAGGACATGAAAATCAGTCCAAATCCAAGCAACACCAATGGAACCCACCTAGCGTAAGAAAAAATATGGCACCAACGGATGTGGCCACACCCAGAAAAGAAAGTTGGCCTAACTCCAATTTGTTTGATGAAGTTGAATAGTAAAAAATCTTTGGGTGAAAGGCAAATATGGCTCATCCTTGATTTCATGAAATGATTCCTTTGCTTCCATGCCAAATTGAAACTCATCTTTCTTCCTCAACATGAGGCTTGTAGACTCGTGATGCAGCACCACTGAACAGCTTAATGTTTTAGGTTCACGGGAAGATTCTGGACAGAAGTATTCAAACTCTTGGGGTCAAATCAAAGCTGAACTTCTCCACGAGTCTTTATCCCCATTTCAGATAGGGCAGATGGCCGAAAGGATCAATGCGTTATTGGAGTAGTACCCTTTGTGGGGGGCTTTTTGAGTGCCAATCGGGTGCAGCTGCTGGACGTAGCACAATTCTGCGAAAACTTGCAAACAAGCTCTGCATTTCTCTGTTCGAGTTAGCGATAGGCCAGCAACCTTTGCTCCCCACACGGTTGTCGCCGGCTACACGGGAAGGAGCCCATCTGCTTACAAGTTTGCTAAGGATTGGCAGCAACAAACTGAGATTGCTAAGGCTTAAACATTGGAAAGGACAGCTAATGTTTGAAAGGCCCAACGGATCACCATAGGATAGAACCCTTGCGTCCTGCTCCCCTCTGACTTAGAACTCACTACCCGCTTGAAAGCCCTACTTCTGTCTTGCTTAAGACTAGAACCTGGACTGCATTCACTCTTTGTCTTTCTTCTCTACTTAGTAGTTGTTTTTAACTGTTCAAGTAGCTGTGCTGCATCAATATGGGAACTCGGTTGCATCATTGAAAGTTCAATAAAAAATCTTCCAACATCTCAATATTCTCCCTTTTTCAACACCTCCAATATCCGCACCATGTTCGATCTGTGACTCTCCATATTTTACAACTTTCAAACCGCTATGCTCCAGCATAGAAAACGGATGCGCTAACGCCCTTATTAGAATAGGCTTAAGCACTAGTGCACCCCTATCTTGTCAGTCATTGCTTGTTTGATCGAGCACTTCGTTCCTTACTTTCTAGTCTTTTTCTTAAGTTCCTTCTAGATTACTATCAAATAGGTTCTCCTGCCTCTTGATTGGTTGATCGTCATACGAGGGTGTCACACTAAGAAAGAAAATCGGACAATAAACATCAGTACTAAGTTAGAAGGAAACTAAGCATCAGGCGCTAAGCAAAAAAAATGGGATAGTACCGTCAGTGTCATCGCTGAATTAGGTACATCTGGGTTGGTGTAAACTAGGTCAGTATGTCAAAGAAGATCGCAGCTATAGAGTCCCTTCTAAGCAGGCTCAGATATGGGTAGCGCATATGACAGATGATTAGGGAATTTTATTCTTAATAGAGTACCAGACTTCTCACACGACTATATGACAAAAGATCAGGTCTCTGACCAAACTTCCCTTACCTACTTTGAAACAACACATTTCACACTTAATTAAAAGGGCTTAACGATGCCATAGTCTATACACGTCTGACTTATCCCTTATTCAGGATTGGTTATTTTCTCATACCGAAACGAACTTAGTTTCTCTAATTCCAACCAAAGCGATGTTGGGAACTTTCACTCCTGATAACAAACAAAAGCTGGATTCTATCTCTTCCTTCTGTGAAGCGTATCTATTTGTTGGTTGATTGGCTTGTGGTGCTGCTCTAACCACGCTGTGGAGTTGAACCATAGTTCTTTCTTACCTTTCGTGGTGAAATTCCACTTCCCTTTTTCATAGCTATTATGGAGGAATCACTGCCCTCACTCAATTCTAATCTCGAAATCTTTACCCGATCAGGAAATGCTTATCTTATATGGAACCATAGGTCTGAGTTTTGTTTCCTATATGTGCTTTCATTCCATCCGACTTCAAGAACTTGTAGGGGGCCACCCACCATTTCCCCTTTACCCTCTCACTCCCTAAGGAATGAAAGGCCACATCTAAGCCCAAACCAGAGGAATACGAATGAGATCTAGAAATACACCATATAATAGTACATTGCGTTTCCTCTCGAACCAACCTCCTCCAAATAAATTGCACCTGCATATTTCAATTAAAGATAGATAGAAGGGACAATGCCGCTTTAGAAAAGATAGAATAGTTTCCGACTCCCCCGGGGTAATTGGTGGATCAACTCTAGGTTGAGCTTCTAGTGAAAATCAAACCTTATGGTTGAAAAATGCATGAACTTTACTTTCTTCATTTCAGCTTCCTCAATTAAGGGCATTCTAGTTCGACATGCTACCTTCTCGATGTATCTATTCTTGGTAGACAATGCTGGTTTAGATCGAGATGCCCACCTTTCAGTCCGGGGCTGAAGTTTTCTCTTTCTGTCGAAAACGAGCTTTTGGCAAAACATTGGGAGGGAGTGCTACTGCTTCCTTAATTCATCAATTCCCATCTATGAAAGGGATCAAATTTGGTATCTTGCGTACCAATTCATGTTGTCAACGAGGATCTTAGCCCCTTTCCATGTTGTTTTCCCATAAAATGAAAAAAAGGAATGCCTTTAAGTGAGAGCGGAATGTAGGAACAAAGCTTCATGGAGTCAATCAATTCATTCCCAATCACACCCCGTTCTCTCACCAACTTGAATAGCTTATTTTCATTATCAACTCAAGGTGATCTAAATATCATGTCTATGACCTTCATCTCCCCGGAAAGCGCCTTCGTTCCGGATCAATTGTACATAAAATATATCTCGATTGGACTAAGGATGAACAAAAAATCTTCGCTCGATGATTATTTAGTTTCACCTTTTACCCTGTTTCAAAGGTAGCGCCCCTGTTCTTTCTATGAGTTGGCTACTCCATTGTACGCTATCTTTCTCTTCACACCTGGCCACCCCGGTTCCTTTATGCTTTTTTTCTTGCTACGGGATTAGCCTATTTGGCGTGGTTTGTTACCTAAAAACACCATCCTTTTTTTATTGGAGTTAGGGAAAAGTCGAATTTGTTTTTTAATCCATGGAGAGTTTCATGCTCGAGACCAATCATCTATGTAAAATAGATGAGAGCGAGAGAGAAGGCTCGAGAGACCTGTTTGGAATCAATAAACAAAATCTTTACTTCACCTGCACAAGCACACGATACTATACTAATCGAAGCACTACCTAACAAGGAACCACATGAAACGAAGAATAAAACTTCAAACTCACTAGAATCCAATGTAAGGGATACGACAAATGGGACATTAATAAGTCAATTTCTAAGATAAGACGGATGACTCGGCTGCCTTTCCCGCTAATCTTTCCCAACGGTCGCTCAAGCACATTTACACAACAAGAAAGCAAAGTGTATCCTATCTCGTGTCACCCAAATAGGTTTCAAAGCAAGCAGTACGGTGCAGTAGAAGAGCCCATTCAGTATCGTCATTGTTTGTGAATATTAATGCGTCATGTCTTCATGTTGTATTATTCCCATTGATTGTGACCAAACTGCGTTCTGAGTGTCTTTGTAGAGAAGATAGAAATATTCCCCTAAGATAGTCAGGGATAAACCGCTCTACAGAACAATGAACTGGAAGGAAAGTCAAAACCCCCGATAAGAAAATGAAATCAGCCGTTGTCACCGACCAGGACTCAGATCGGATGGTGGAGTACTATTCTACCACAACAAAATAGGCATCAACAAATCGAATGCTGAATAGAAATCATTCCCCCCAGTTAGGAGTGCTTCTGCCCCGCCAACAGCTCTCCGGTCTCCCCACGTGCTCATGTTACTTAACAAAAAAACATGAAAATCATGACGTATGGTAGAAATCCTTCGTGACTGCAATCGTACATTTTCATCCTAAGAGAAACAACCTCTGAGTCCGGTTTTGTCATTAGGATAGGAGGGAAATCGACAGCTCGACGGGGAGCTTGCCCGGCCTACATGGATGACTTATGGGAACCTTTATGTCATCGTTCGCCTCTGAAATCCTGTGTTTTTGACAACGAATTTATTTCATTTTCATATATCTATTTTTCATATAGATCTATGGGTAGACTGATCTCCGTGTGATATTTCTTTTGTCATTTTCTTTATGCGATATTTCTACTCATCAGCTAGAAAAGAAGCCTTTATTAAGTTCAAGAGTTTAGAAAGGCTCTTAGCATGGGAAGTAGCTCAGACTTCCTTAGAAGGAGAAAATCTAGAATGATCTTATGTATGGGTCTCGGTCATTATATAGACTAGATCTAGAGAAAATAGGGTAATGAGTTGTTAGAATTAATGAATGAGGTCGCCGCTTCGCCTTATGGAAACTAACCTTAGTGTCCAAATATTGTCGCGGGAAAGAAGTTTTTTGATTCAATAAAGGAAGCCTATTGAATTGGGAATAGAAGGGGAAGGGGAATATTGCAATGAACTTTAAGCAGGGGACGAAGCTGGGGATGGCAAGGTTCTTTATCAATGATGCGGCATCACCGCAGTTGTATGTATGTGCAAATTTGCTGTTAGCATGCTTTGATTGCATAGAATCTCTAGTTGACACGCACAAAATAGAAAGAAGGGCTCTTTGAACGACTCCGGTGCTATAGAATCTCTTTCAAGAAGAGGGCTAGTCTAAAGGCCTTGCCTTATGAAAAAGAGGAAGGATAAGAGGAGCGGAGCGAAGAGAGTAGGCTGCACGTGACAGACTCTGCTCCTATTTCAAATTCTCTTCTTGCCGCTTATCTGGTCTCAACCTCTTCCGGTCTTAAGTTGCTTACTCCTTTCCCGAGGTACGAAGTCTCTCTTCTACATTTGACCTGAGACTGGGAGTTGAACTCGCGGCAGAAGGAAAGAAGCATGTAAGCCCGTAACTAAAGTCAAAAGAAGGGCTAAGAGCTTCCTTCTTTCTTGCCTTTTCTTTGTTACGCTTTCCCAGTTCTTAGCTCTAAGACTAGTGGAAGAAGAGGCAACAGTGGCTTCGCTCCTCCACCTTCCTACACGAAGGGCTGTAATACTAGTAAAGCGGAAAGCATGGGTAGGGCAAGAGGCTGGGGATGAGGTGACCCGTTAGAACCGGATGAATGACGCAAACTTGAGCGCTTGAAGTCACGAGAGAAGGACGCGAGTTCCTTCAAGGCAAATGGCATACCTAAAATTTTGGTCATGCATGAATGCAGAAACGGAATAAAGAAAAGCTTGATGCTAATCCACTAAAGACCGAACCCATCAAGCGAACAAGTCGCTAAGGCTTCCACAGACCGAGGCTTATACCAAAAGGAAAGACGATTCTATCCAATCACAACCTCACCAAGTATCTAATCTGGGGCTCCATCATGTTAGCCAATATGAAGAGCGGTTGTTTTGTTAATATAGTATATCACAACTAATGTACTCCACGATTTCGAATACACATATAAGCTCGCCTCAATCTTAGATTTTTGCTTTATATGCTTTAGTAGATAGAAAGACTCTTCGATGGGCTACTCCCCAAGCAAAACTACCTTATCGTCTCCCGAAGCAGCCCAGTCACACAATGCAGTTGGAGCTAGAGACGAGGATGGCACCGTGAATGCTTAGCCATGATAGACCAATCTAAGAAAAAAGGAACCTACCCCAAACATAGCATCAACTATTATATCTTCCGTACTGCTATAAAGGAATAAGGAGACAAACAATGCAGAGAAGCACTTTTCTAAGAGGGAGAAAGAAACCTCCCTAACTCAGAAAGGCTCAGACTGCACTGAGGAAAGAATGGCACTTTACAAATAAGAAGAGGGGCAATTAGAGCAGAGAAAGAAAGCTAACCTAAAGTTAATTATTTCTTTAAAGGGTGATGCAAACGTGAAGGTCATTTTCCTTACTGGTATTGAAAATCTTCAAGGATAGGCGTAAAGCCCTCCTCACTGGTTGGTAGAGACCCTATTCGATCGTATGGACCTCTTCCCATTTATGGCAGAGCATCCCAAGCAGTAAGGCTCTGTAGAGCAAGTCTCCCTTGAGACATGCTGCCGCAAAAGCTCTTTCTGCCGCTCATTCGCCTTCGGATTAAGCTGTAGAAGGCAATCAAGAAAACCTTGGCAACTTGCAGTTGCAAGGATCAAGGGAGGTATGAAATGGTTATCTTGGATGGGAATCAAGCCCCAACACAAAGAGATGTGGGCCAGGTTGTTTTGGTTTATCGGTTTAATTAGTGGGCAGTGGGCAAACTCTTTCCCAAGTCGCTGAGCTGTTTAACAGAGCGGAGGTTAAAGAGCTGTAGGGCTAGGAGTGTTCTTAATCTTAGCATTCCGAGACAAAGCTTGGGTCATCGAACTAAAAAATCTCAGCATTCGCCATAAAAGTGCGTTTGAAGGCTTATTTCTGGGACCGATAGGGAGGGGTCTAAAACTTGAATTTCTACTATATCAACCTTCAAAACCAAAAGGGGATTCCGCTCCTACTGCTAAAGCATTGTTTCGGCCCCTGCTTCCAAAAGAGTTTGTGTAAAAGTCATTGTAGTCCAAATAGCGTATTTTTGGTTAGGGGCCTAAGACTCACTAAAGCAATTGCAGCTATTCACTCCTTCTAGTTCTAGTGCATATCGCTCCAAATAGCATAAAAAGAAGCTTGAGTTCAATTAGGGGGGAACCCTCTGTAGTCAACCTGCTCCCAATGAAGAGGTAAGGGGCGTAGCGATGAAGTCGAACAGGGTTGGTAAATTCACCGGGTGACTCAAAAGCAGGCTCTTAAAGACCACTCCTAGCGTGTCAGTCATTTCGCTCCCAAAGAGCTCCCTAAAAATGTTGCCAATATCAATAGTAGCTTCTCTTCAAGCTCTTATTTCGGTTCGAACAAAAGAAATTATTGTAGTCTCAACTGGATAAATGAATAGCTTCGCATCTATTTGCTATTGTAATGACAAAGGTTTTTCTACTGATCGAGTGTCAGATAATTGGGAATTCACTTTTAGCTCTTAATCTTCTTCGGGAAACATGGAAAAAGGCAAGGCTCGATAGACCTAGCGCTAATGCAATTGTAGCGACCCTTGCTCTATCTACTTCTTTCTCTTCCCAAGAATGAACAATAGGATAAAGAAGGATTTTCTTATTTTCTTCTTTGTTTATATATATATTATTATACTAATAGTAAGATTAAGCAAGCAAGAAAACGGATGGGCGAGGCGAATGCTATAGGCTTGAGCGCATTAGTGCTTAATCAATCCGTTGCTTGTTCCTTTCGTGACTCAAATAGCCGGTATGCTTTTCGGCTCGCAACGACTCAATGGGGCGGGGGCTATATATTTTCTTGCAAAGTAGGATGTTCGCCTTACGGAAAGGGTGAGCCTCTTTGATTCAAAAGGTGCTACTAAACTACTCTAGTATAGCTAGTGTTAGTAGTACAACAGAATGTCGTTCACCCCGCAAGCCCTTCGTATGCAAGCCCTACTGAAGTACCAAAGGTGTACGACATTACTACAACTGTTAAGAATACTCTCCAATGTTGACTTTGTAAACTAATATGTCGGTAGGTTACTTTTATATCAAAGTAGCGATGAAAGGGGGAAATAGCTCAGTCGGTTAGAGTGCTGGTCTGTCATGCCAGAAGTCACGGGTTCGAACTCTATACAAAGGGCCTTTCCTTTTAAATGACATATGCCTCTTCCTACTGCAAGGTCCTTGAAAACAAACCGCCCCCCGCCCGAAAATACCCATTTCTTTCTCGTTGGGGGTAAACATGCTTGGTATCCTATTACAGCTAGCTCACAATGAGAAAAATTTCATTTTTAAGAAGTTTATTTGATGACTTAACAAGTCTCACCACCTTCTTTTGAACTATATCTATTTCTTTTAGCACTCTAGACACACTGACGGGAGCAAAAGAATATAGAAGTCCCGCAGAGCTGATGACCGCGGGTGGAGAATCACTCGATAAATAGAAGACCATGATACCATTTTGGGCCAACAAGGTCAAATTCTTCATCAACGCAAGGAAAGGACATGAAAATCAGTCCAAATCGAAGCAACACCAATGGAACCCACCTAGCGTAAGGAAAAATATGGCACCAACGGATGTGGCCACACCCAAAAAGAAAGTTGGCCTAACTCCAGTTTGTTTGATGAAGTTGAATAGTAAAAAATCTTTGGGTGAAAGGCAAATAGGACTCATCCTTGATTTCATGAAATGCTTCCTTTGCTTCCATGCCAAATTGAAACTCATCTTTCTTCCTCAACATAAGGCCTGTAGACTCGTGATGCAGCACCATGTTCGATCTGTGACTCTCCATATTTTCCAACTTTCAAACCGCTATGCCCCAGCAAGAAAACGGATGCGCTAACGCCCTTATTAGAATAGGCTTAAGCGCTAGTGCGCTCCTATCTCGTTAGTCATTGCTTGTTTGATCGAGCACTTTGTTCCTTACTTTCTAGTCTTTTTCTTAAGTTCCTTCTAGATTACTATCAAATCGGTTTTTCTACCTATTCATTGGTTGATCGTCATACAAGGGTGTCACACTAAGAAAGAAAATCAGACAATAAAGATCAGTACTAAGTTAGAAGGAAACTAAGCATCAGGCGCTAAGCAAAAGAATAATGGGATAGTACCGTCAGTGTCATCGCTGAATTAGGTACATCTGGGTTGGTGGAAACTAGGTCCGTATGTCAAAGAAGATCGCAGTTATTGAGTCCCTTCTTAGCAGGCTCAAGATATGTGCAGCGCATATGACAGACGATTAGGGAATTTTATTCTTAATAGAGTACCAGACTTCTCACACAACTATATGACCAAAGATCATGTCTCCGACCAAACTTCCCTTAGCTACTTTGAAACAACACATTTCACACTTAATTAAAAGGGCTTAACGATGCCATAGTCTATACACGCCTGACTTATCCCTTATTCAGGATTGGTTATTTTCTCGTACCGAAACAAACTTAGTTTCTCTAATTCCAACCAAAGCGATGTTGGTAACTTTCACTCCTGATAACAAACAAAAGCTGGATACTATCTCTTCCTTCTGTGAAACGTATCTATTTGTTGGTTGATTGGCTTGTGGTGCTGCTCTAACCACGTTGTGGATTTGAACAATAGTTCTTCCTTACCTTTCGTGGTGAAATTCCACTTCCCTTTTTCATATCTATTATGGAGGAATCACTGCCCTCACTCAAATCTAATCTCGAAATCTTTACCCGATCAGGAAATGCTTATCTTATATGGCACCATAGGTCTGAGTTTTGTTTCCTATATGCGCTTTCATTCCATCCGACTTCAAGAACTTGTAGGGGGCCACCCACTATTTCCCATTTACCTTCTCACTCCCTAAGGAATGAAAGGCCACATCTAAGCCCAAACCAGTGGAATACGAATGAGATCTAGAAATACACCATATAATAGTACATTGCTTTTCCTCTCGAACCAACCTCCTTCAAATAAATTGCACCTCCATAATTCAATTAAAGATAGATAGAAGGGAGAATGCCGCTTTAGAAAAGATAGAATAGTTTCCGACTCCCCCGTAATAGACCCTTAAGCTCCGGGTAATTGGTCGATCAACTCTAGGTTAAGCTTCTAGTGAAAATCCAACCTTATGGTTGAAAAATGCAAGAACTTTACTTTCTTCATTTCAGCTTTGAGATGAGCCTACCGGTGACCGCCTCTATGGGGCCCTTTGGGCGGTGCTTTCTCGATCAACTAGTGGACTTACATGAAGAAAGAGACTAAACAAAGCGGAGTACTTATTTAGAAGTAGACTGAACACCAACCCAATCTTGAAAAATAAAGAGAAGTATAAGCAAGGACATTTCTTGATCAAGAAGGTATTGAACTTCTCGACGCACGTCTATCAATTCCTTCTTTGTCTCATCTCTCTTATGAAATTTCTTTTGTAACAAGAAGCAGGATGCTATAACTGACTCCATTAAGTCCGCTATGAACAATCCACCCTTTTCTGGATTATTGCCGATGTAATCATAAAAAGCGAAATTTTTAGGGGCCGGATAAACTTTGATGTTCGGCTAACCGAGCGCCAACTCTTCAATAGATTTCTTGCTGGAGTTTCGTCCTTTAAGCTAGGGAAGCTGCATCTACTTTAATTGATGATTTCTTACCTTCAGCCTCTATACTATATTACATCAATAGAAGTGATGGTAAAAATATTGACCTAACCAAGCTAGTATGAATCATCTCAACTTCGATCATGCTGAAGGTCCTGTGGGAGATTAGATTGAATCCACTGCCTCGAGAGCTGCCTACGAAAGAGTTCCGGCTATGCCTGGCAATCATAACATTCATAAATGAGATTGATAGATGAATAGAGGATTCCAACCAAAATCTTTATTGATTCTCCTGGGAGGAGTTCAACAAACTTAGAGAGATGAGCCTAACAGTGCCCCAAGCCAAAATAGAGAGAGGACAAGCTATGTGCCTACCAATCCAAGAAGGGGCTTTGGGTCCTCCTACTACAAGACATTTTTAAGAGCTTTCAAAAGCTTTTCGTATGAAGTTTACCTGGTCAATAAGAGGGGGGGTACTTTCAATGAGAAGAATATCAGAGAGCCAGGGTTGGAACTAGAAATCAGTGCTAGCTCCATTTCCGATTCACCATTTTGAGCCCTTAAGAATTGGTGGGGTTGCCAGAAAATAGAACTGCTTTCACTCTTAGTCCTGACAACCAGGTTTGGAAGCACCAAACCATAAGGGCTTTCAGATAGTTTCTTTTGAATAAAGCAGTCCAAAGTATGACTCCCCCTTATTGACTAGGCCAACTCCTTTACTAGTTATTTCTCCAAAATCATAGATGTGCTTGACGCACATGGAAACTGCTTTTTCAATGATATCGAAGCATTTTTGCCTCACAAAATGGTTTATGATATCAAGAATAGTGGTATATTCTCATCTCATCAGGAATACAGGGTGATATAGAAAAAGAATCGTAGTGAGTCATTTATTCGGGGGGCTCGGGTAAAGATTTGATAGGCCGTTGGATTAATTTCTGAAATGTTGCACTGCTCGTTTTTCACCCAGCTGTTGGCTTCGCAATTGCGAAGTATTTCTCGCAATTGCGAAAGGGGCAGTACAAGGCAGGGCTCGCAAATGCGAACCCTGATCGACCCAGCCTTGTTCGCAAATGCGAACAATTGTTCGCATTTGCGAAAGTCCCCAGGGCCTGCCTATGTTCGCAAATGCGAACAAAAGTTCGCAAATGCGAACATTCCCTATATTGCCTTGGTTCGCAAATGCGAACCATTGTTCGCAAATGCGAACACTGCCCTATACAGCCTATGTTCGCAAATGCGAACATTAGTTCGCAAATGCGAACACCCCCTTTGTCTGCCGGTGTTCGCAAATGCGAACAAATGTTCGCAAATGCAAACTTCCCAGCCTTAGCTTATTTTTCAAACTCCAGAAATTGGTCGGGCTCCAGAAATTGGTCGGGGTTCGCAATTGCGAACCCATGTCCGCAAATGCGAACACAGAGACCTGTAAAACACGATTTTAAGTTCATTTCTTCACTTTTTACAAAACAAAAACACCCATTTGCGATTCTTCACGGATTCCTTCTTCATCAAAACAATTGTAAGTCACTTTTTACTTAATTCTTTCAATTCCTAACATCATTAAACATGTTTTTCATTAGAAATCAAAGGTTTTCATGGTAGAATTTCTTGTTTTTGTTAGAATATAGGGTTTTTTCATAAATTGGGAAATTGGACCTCGAATTGAGGTCCGATTTTGAAACAAATCATATACATGAACTCGTGGGGGATGGGTAACCGGATTTTGGTCCTAACCCCGAGTTCCGACCATGTGGGCCCGAGGTTAAAGTTCACTATTCCGGGCAGAATGTTGTTAAAGTTGTATTTAGTCGTAAGAATTAGTTTGTTGAGTAGTATTGATGATATTAAATCAATTGTGTATAGATACGATTGGATTGGAGCCAAATTTGAAAGAAAAAGACATTTCCACGGATTGAATTGTTCATAAACATTCGAGGTAAGTGTTTGTTCTATCCTAGCTTGAGGGAATAGGATTATGTGTTATGTGTTATGTGATCGAGTGCGGTGTATGGGCTGTGGTGACGAGCATCCATACACTGGCGTCTAGTATGACCGTGAGTCGTTGAAAAATGATTATTTTGAGATATATTACAGATGAATTGTTATTGTTCTCCCTTGTTGGGACTTGTTGTGAAAATAATTATTGATTGCCCTTGATGGGACGGTTTATGAATTACTGTTTCTTTCTTTGCCCTTAACTGTGATTGTTATTTGGGTGAGGAAGAGTGATAATGCACGAAGGGTGATGACGTGCCATGTTTTATTATTTATGCACGAAGGTTAATGTCGTGCCATGTTTTATTGATTATGCACGAAGGATCATGTCGTGCCCTGTAACTGAACCATGTACGAAGGATCATGCCGTACTATGGATGTGAGGATGAGAGTAAAAGCACGAAGGGTGATGCCGTGTACTTTATTTGCTTATTTAGTGAGGATGAGAGTAAAAGCACGAAGGGTGATGCCGTGCAACTGCTTGCTATTCCTTGACTTGATATTACTTGTGTTTACATTATACTTTGTTTTTCCTTGTGAATTTATTAATTGTGGTTAATTGTTGAATTCTTTGAGATATTCCTTATTGTGTTAATACCTGGTTATTTCTTGTTATTTTGTAGTATACATATATATTGAATTGCACAGGTTTATGTGGGTGTCTGGTCCTAGGCTTGTCACTACTTCGCCGGGATAGGCCGGGCACTTACCAGCACATGGGGTCGGTTGTGCTGATGCTACACTTCTGTGCGTTTTTGCACAGGTCCAGGTTACGATCAGGAGCAGCAGCAGGAGTAAATAGATTGCGTGGGAGTTGATCATATTTGAGACCGAGGTAGCTTGCAGACGTCCGCAGGCCCGGCGTCTCTCTCTTTAATTATGTTATTATCTGTAGTCTCTTTGTTCCGAGACAAACGGAATTATGTTATATTTCCTTCAGACTTTTATGTGTAGTATTCCATAGTAGTTCGTGAGTTGGTGACTCCACGTCTTGGGTAGAGGATTTCGGTATGATTTTCACTTTGTAATTAGTTATTTCTATTTCGATAAAGTATTCCGCATTTATTTAATTAAAATTGTGTTAAAAACAGGATAGTATGAATACGGTGGCTTGCCTAGCTACCACGAGTAGGCGCTATCACGATCCCGATGTTGGGGGAAAATCCGGGTCGTGACAAGTTGGTATCGAAGCTCTAGGTTACATAGGTCTCACAGCTCACGAACAAGCTTAGTAGAGTTTGAGAGGTAGGTACGGAGACGTACGTACTTGTCCTCCAGAGTCTATTGAGTTAGGAAAGAGTCTCTCGTTTGTTCTCTCTTGTCGTGCGACTTGTTCCTCAAATGCGGATTGAATTTCTACTATGTCCCTTTCGAGATGGTGAGGACACGCGCTTCCGTCCGGCGACCGGCGGCCGAGCCCCGGGCGGCTCCGTGAGGGCGAGGGGCCAAGGCCGTATCGAGAGGCCGTGGTAGGGGTAGAGCTCGGCCCCGGGCAGCTACCCCGAGGTGGAGCCTCATATTGAGATTGACGAGGAGGTTCCGGTTCCGGCAGCTCCAGTGGGCCCAGCTCAGGTCCCGGGAGAGGCTTTATTTACCCCGGATCTTCGGGATGCTTTGGTCGGAATAGCGGGATTTATGGACAGCATTGCCAGAGCGGGCTTATTATCAGTTGCACCAGCCGCTTCTCAGGCTGGAGGAGGGGCCGAGACTCCTATTGCTCGTACTCCGGAGCCAGTAGCTCCTCAGCCTCAAGCACCAGTAATTCAGCCAGCTGTGGCCACTCAGTCAGGTACCACAGCTTATGCCGGCGATGGAGCGGCCATGACTTTCGATTCGTTATGGAGGCTTGATCGGTTCTCCAAGCTATTTACCACTACATTCAGTGGAGCCGCATCAGAGGATCCTCAGGACTTCTTATTCAGTTGTCATGAGATTCTAAAGACTATGGGGATCGTGGAGACAAACGGAGTTGACTTCTGTACCTTCAGACTTGCAGGTTCCGCCAAGACTTGGTGGAGAGATTATTGCTTGACTCGACCGGCAGGGTCCCCAGCTTTATCATGGGATCAGTTTGCGGAACTATTTATGGAGAAGTTTCTCCCTGCTACTCGGCGGGATGTACTTCGGAGGCAGTTTGAGCGCCTCCATCAGGGCACTATGACGATTACACAGTATGAGACGAGATTTGTCGATTTGGCTCGTCATGCGGTGGTGATACTTCCCACGGAGCGGGAGAGGGTCCGCAGGTTTATAGATGGGCTTAATCAGCCGATTAGACTCCAGATGGATATGGGCGTCGGGAGTGACATATCATTTCAGGAGGTAGCCAATGCAGCACGCAGAGTTGAGATGGCTCTTGCTAGGGGAGGCGGTTATTCTTCGGATAAGAGGCCTCGTCATTCGGGTAGGTTTGGTGCTTCTTCCTCTGGTAGCAGAGAATCCTTTGATAGAGGCCAGTCCTCCAGGCCTTTTCATTCCGCCCTTCGGGCTTCACAGGGTGGACCAGGTGATCGTGGTTTTCGGGGGCATTATTCAGACCGGCCTCCTATTAATGCTCAGCCTCTTCGGAGTGTTCGTGGAGGCCATTCGGGTCGTCGGGGCCAGCAGCCCTATCGGTCTAAGAGTTGCTACGGTTGTGGTGACCTGGGTCATTTTATCAGGTATTGCCCTTTAGCGGCGGGCAACTCTCAGCGCAGCGAGGTCCTCGTCCTATGATTCGGGCCCCGGCTGACCCTCAGCCTGCCCAGCCAGCCGAGGCGGGGGTAGAGATTATAGAGGTGGAGGTCGGGACCGTAGAGGTGGAGACCGTCCAGCCGAAGGTAGAGGTCAGCCGATTGATGGTCGTCCTAGAGACGCGGCTCGGAGGGAGGTGCGGATCCCCGGTTCTATGCTTCACCAGCCAGGCCGGAGGCAGAGGCATTAGATGCTGTGATTACGAGTACTATTCTTGTGTGTGGCGAGATGTGCTTCGGTATTATTTGACCACGGATCTACGTATTCCTATGTGTCTTCCTACTTCGCACCGTATTTTGGCTGTGCCCGGCTATGCTCTGGATATTCCGGTTTATGTGGCTACACCGGTGGGTGACTCCATTGTAGTCGATCGGGTGCATCGTTCGTGCGTAGTTATATTTGGGGGTCTTGAGACCGTGTTGATCTGTTGCTTTTGGATATGGTAGATTTTGATGTCATATTGGGGATGGGCTGGTTGTCCCCATACCATGCTATTCTTGATTGCCATGCTAAGACGGTGACCTTAGCCTTGCAAGAATCACCCAGACTAGAGTGGAAAGGTACCTCAAGCCACTCCGTTCGCACTGTTATTTCCTATGTTAAGGCTCGACGTATGGTCGAGAAGGGGTGTCTAGCTTATCTGGCTTATGTTCGTGATTCCAGCGCAGAAGTTCCTTCTATTGAATCGGTCCCTATTGTACGGAACTTTCCTGAGGTTTTCCCTTCAGACCTGCCGGGCATGCCACCCGACGAGGATATTGATTTCTGTATTGATTTGGCACCGGGCACTCAGCCCATCTCTATTCCACCCTATTGTATGGCCCCGCCGGAGCTAAAAGAGTTGAAAGATCAGTTGCAGGACCTTCTTGAGAAGGGCTTTATCAGGCCCAGTGTTTCCCCCTGGGGAGCACCTGTATTATTTGTAAAGAAGAAGGATGGCTCGATGTGGATGTGTATTGATTACCGGCAGTTAAACAAGGTGACTATCAAAAATAAATATCCACTTGCCGAGGATTGATGATTTGTTTGACCAGCTCCAGGGAGCGAGGGTATTCTCTAAGATAGACTTGAGGTCAGGCTACCATCAGCTGAAGATCAGGGCGGCTGACATTCCTAAGACAACATTTCGCTCTAGATATGGGCATTATGAGTTCTTGGTCATGTCCTTCGGGTTGACCAATGCCCCAGCAGCATTCATGGAGTTGATGAATCGGGTATTCGGGCCTTACTTAGATCTGTTCGTGATAGTCTTTATAGATGACATCCTGGTGTACTCCCGCAGCCAGGAAGAGCACGAGCAGCACCTCAGAGTGGTTCTTCAGACTCTGAAAGATAACCAACTATATGCCAAATTTTCTAAATGTGAGTTCTGGCTGAGTTCGGTAGCATTTCTGGGTCACATTGTATCAGTGGAAGGTATTCAGGTAGACCCAAAGAAGATTGAGGCAGTCCAGAATTGGCCTCGACCAGCTTCAGTGACTGAGATCCGGAGTTTCTTGGGATTAGCAGGTTACTACCGTCGTTTTGTAGAGGGGTTTTCTTCATTGCAGCCCGATGACCGGGTTGACCCGAGAAGGGTGTCCGATTCCGGTGGTCGGAGGAGTGTGAGGCGAGCTTTCGAAAGCTCAAGACGGCCTTGACCACCGCACCGGTGTTGGTACTACCTACGGGTGCGGGGCCTTATATAGTTTATTGTGACGCATCTCGTACGGGGCTTGGAGCGGTATTGATGCGAGATGGTAAGGTTATTTCTTATGCTTCGAGGCAGTTAAAGATACGTGAGAAGAATTATCCAGTTCATGATCTTGAGTTAGCAGCAGTGGTTCATGCCTTAAAGATCTGGAGGCATTATATATATGGTGTGACATGTGAGGTGTACACTGATCACAAAAGCCTACAGTACTTGTTCAAACAGAAGGAGTTGAATCTACGACAGCGGAGATGGTTAGAGTTGCTAAAAGACTATGATGTTACTATATTATATCACCCGGGTAAGGCCAATGTGGTGGCCGATGCTTTGAGTAGAAAGTATGCCAGCATGGGTAGTCTTGCATACATTCCGGTCAGTCAGAGACCATTAGCTCTAGATGTCCAGGCCTTAGCCAACCGGTTCGTGAGATTGGACATTTCTGAGCCTAGCAGAGTGTTAGCCCGCACGGTCGCTCGTTCTTCTTTATTAGAGCGTATCCGTGAGAGGCAATTTGATGATCCTCATTTGCGTGAGTTGAGAGATACAGTACAACGGGGAGGTGCCACACAGGTAAATCTAGATGATGATGGGGTATTGAAATTGCAGGGTCGAGTTTGTGTGCCCAATGTCGAAGGGATTCGAGAGTTGATCTTAGAAGAGGCCCACAGTTCGCGGTATTCTATTCACCCAGGCGCCGCAAAGATGTACCAGGACTTACGGCAACACTATTGGTGGCGGAGAATGAAGAAAGATATCGTTGCGTATGTCGCTCGGTGTCTAAATTGTCAGCAGGTGAAATATGAGCACCAGAGACCTGGTGGTGTATTCCGGAGGATTGAAATTCCCGAGTGGAAATGGGAGCGGATCACTATGGACTTCGTTACTGGACTTCCTTTGACTCGGAGGAAATTTGATGCTATTTGGGTCATTGTTGATAGGCTGACCAAATCAGCACACTTTATTCCAATGTCTGTCTCCTACTCGTCGGAGAGGTTAGCGGAGGTTTACATTAGGGAGATTATTCGTCTCCATGGGGTGCCAGTATCCATTATCTCTGATCAGGGTACGCAGTTTACCTCGCGGTTCTGGAGAGCGGTCCAGCAGGAGTTAGGCACCCAGGTTCAGTTGAGTACAGCATTTCATCCTCAGACGGATGGCCAGTCCGAGAGGACTATTCAGATTCTTGAGGACATGCTTCGAGCCTGTGTTATTGATTTCGGAGGCTCGTGGGACCAGTTTCTACCATTAGCAGAGTTCGCCTACAATAACAGTTACCAGTCTAGCATCCATGTCACGCCCCAAATCGGGGAACATGACCGGCGCCTGACCGGGTTGCCCCAGTCAAGCGGACCTGGGTGCCTTTAATTCCCACGCGTTACCCCTGTGTTGATTGTTTCTCATTAACCAAATATCTTACTAACCATGAATGATTTCACATTAAACGAATAAAACCATACGAGTGATTCATTAACAAGTTTGCAGTTTTTACAACGCCCGACATAACATAATATATACATAAGAGTGGAGTGCCACAGTTTACATGTCTACAGAGCCTCTAGGATAGAAAAAAGGGAATACAATACTTGCCGGTTACAAGGCTCCGGCTATACCTTGCACAACCAAAATGAAATCTAAACAAAAGTGGCATGAACCACACAGGGGCCACGAGGAAGAAAGGGGCTCACCACAACGGGCAGTAGAAGATGAAGGATACTACTGCCGATGAGTTGAAGTGCCTGCTACTGATCCACCAACAATCATAACACGAATGTAGCGTCCCCGGCAAAAGGGATGTCAGTATACTAGAATTGTACTGGTATGTATGCACAAACTTTGTCCCAAGTAAACTCAAGCCATTAAATTACATCAACAATTAATTAAGCCAACCAACCATGTTTCCACATTTTCCTCATTTCAAATAATTCTCAACACAAAGCACTTTCTACGATCAACCAATTTAACAATAACCAATCAATCACGTAAAGCACAAGTAGTCAAACAAAGGGGCAATCGGTGCCCCACAGGTTGCAAACTCTCCTGCTGTCTCCTTTCACAATTTCACATTATTGATTTTTGTATCAATTTTCAATAGAAATTTCGATCGCTTTCCATCCTTATTGCCCCTGACCACCCTTATTACCTCGGCCACCCTTATCACCCCAACCCACACCTTATTTCCTCACGTTGCGGCGCGCAACACGACCCCGCCTTACAGTTTAAAACACAACAATTTCAAACAGCAGATAAGGTACTACACACGATTTCAACAAGTTCAAATAAGCAACTTGCACATTGTTTCATGTTCTCAATTACTTATCAAGCCAATAATAATGTTTCCATAATCAAGAATATTCACACAAGTATGTTCAATAATTTTCCACAATTCAAGTTTTTCATTTCTTTTCCACAAGGTGCCATATAGGCCATCATAACCATTATTCACAATTCTTTACCCAATTCAACTCTCATTTACCTTTCGGTTCATATTCCATACCACATCACTCATATCTCAACAACAACTTTGAATATCCAACAACAACATCAAGAATTTCACACAATTTGTCAAGTTAACACTAACCAAACAAATTTCACACATATAGGCGATTTCACAAGAATCAAAATTAGCCATACATACCTGGTGATGAGTTTTCTTCCTACTTTATGCTTACCCAAGATATCCTACTCTTGCCAACCTTGTTCTTGAAGACTCTTACTTCTACTCACTTCTTTTTACTAGAAATCAAGTTCAATAATCATGTATGAGTGTAAAAATTCTATTTTCAAAAGCTATTATATGCAAACCTCTCTTTACCCAATTTAAAACTGAAAATCAAAGAAAATAGTTAGGGTTTTTACCTTGAAAAGATTTGGGGAAGTTGAATCTTTGCCCTAGAATCCTTTGAACTAAGATGGTTGGAACAATCTTTGAAGATGAAAGATTTCTCTCTCTAAAAACCCTCTCTTCTCTCTCTAATTTTGGTAAGATGATATGATAAAATTAGGGTGAAAGGTGTTATATTAAAGAAGAGATCGGGTCAAAATGTTACAAAAATCTGGGCCGGGATCAATTCTGCGGTGCAGTTTGCGACCGCAGAATCAACATGCGGTCCGCATAGTTACCGCAGAATGGCCTCAAAATTACTCAAGTTCTGTTACAGAATGCGACCAATATGCGGTCCGCATTCTTGATCTGCGGTCGCAAAGTGCACCGCAGATTCATTATGCGATCGCATATCGACCGCATTTTCAACATGATTTTGGGAACCCTTCTGGTAAGCTTTGCGGCAAGAATGCGGTCCGCATAGCGGATCTGCGGTCGCATTCTTGACCGCAAAATTGACACTTTTCTGGAAAAATTGATTCTCTACATTTTTGAAACTTAAATCACTACCAAGGGTCTGAACCATTATTCGGACCATTTTTGAAGAATTCTATGATTTCGGAGGCTCGTGGGACCAGTTTCTACCATTAGCAGAGTTCGCCTACAATAACAGTTACCAGTCTAGCATCCAGATGGCTCCGTATGAGGCGTTGTATGGTAGGCGATGTCGATCACCGGTTGGATGGTTTGAACCGGGAGAGGCTCGGTTGTTGGGTACAGACTTAGTTCAGGAGGCCTTGGATAAGGTCAAGACTATTCAGGAGAGATTGCGTTCAGCTCAGTCCAGGCAGAAGACTTATGCAGATCGTAAGGTTCGAGATGTAGATTTCATGGTTGGTGAACGAGTATTGCTCAGAGTGTCGCCTATGAAGGGCGTGATGAGGTTCGGGAAGAAGGGCAAGCTCAGCCCTAGGTATATTGGTCCATTTGAGATTCTAGACAAAGTGGGAGGGGTGGCTTACAGATTAGCTTTGCCGCCTAGCTTATCAGCCGTGCATCCGGTTTTTCACGTATCTATGCTTCGGAGATACCACGGCGATCCCACTCATGTGTTGGACTTCAGTCATTGTCCAATTGGACAATGATCTATCTTACGAGGAGGAGCCGGTGGCTATTCTAGACCGGCGAGGTTCGACGGTTGAGGTCGAAGAGTTATCCTTCGTGCGTGTTCGGTGGAGAGGTCGGCCTCCGAGGCATCGACTTGGGAGTCCGAGTCGATATGCGGAGCCGCTACCCACACTTGTTTCACGACTCGGGTACTTCTTTCTTTTGTCCGTTCGAGGACGAACGGTTGTTTTAGAGATGGAGATTGTGACGACCCAAAGGGTCATCACTTATTTTATTAATCATTTCGAGCTTCGAGGCCTTGAAAACCTCATTCCATGTTGCCTCGATTTACGTGCACAATCCGAGCATGTAGCCGGAAAGATTTTGTGATAGAAAATATGAATTCTATGAGAAATTTGGATAAAAATGATATTAATATTGATATGGTTGACTTCCGTCAACATTTTTGGTAAACGGACCCGGACCCGAGATTGGATGGTCCCGAGAGGTCCGTAGGAAAATATGCGACCTGGACATGCGTCCGGAGTCGAATTATGAGGCCTAGAGCCCAAGTTATGAATTTTTCTATGAAATTGTTTTTGATGTAATTGTTAAAGGAAATGAATTAATTGACCTTGGTATCGGGCTCGTATTTTGGTTCGGACGCCCGGTACAAGTCTTAAATATTATATATGTGATTTCTGTAAAGTTTGGTGACATTTGGATGTCGTTTGAGATGTTTTGGACCTTGTGTCCCAAGTTTGAAAGTTTTGCAAACCAAAGGTATGAAAATCATGAATTTGAGGCTTGATTTGATGAAAACGAGGTGATATTGGCGATATGATCGCACGAACAAGTTCATAATGTGTTTTTGAGGTTGTGTACATGTTTGGTTTGGAGCCGGGGGCTCGGGTAAAGATTTGATAGGCCGTTGGATTAAATTCTGAAATGTTGCACTGCTGGTTTTTCACCCAGCTGTTGGCTTCGCAATTGCGAAGTATTTCTCGCAATTGCGAAGGGGGCAGTACAAGGCAGGGCTCGCAAATGCGAACCCTGATCGCAAATGCGAAGCCCCTCATGACCCAGCCTTGTTCGCAAATGCGAACAATTGTTCGCATTTGCGAAAGTCCCCAGGGCCTGCCTATGTTCGCAAATGCGAACGAAAGTTCGCAAATGCGAACATTCCCTATACTGCCTTGGTTCGCAAATGCAAACCATTGTTCGCAAATGCGAACACTTCCCTATACAACCTATGTTCGCAAATGCGAACATTAGTTCGCAAATGCGAACACTCCCTTTGTCTGCCAGTGATCGCAAATGCGAACAAATGTTCGCAAATGCGAACTTCCCGACCTTAGCTTATTTTTCAAACTCCAGAAATTGGTCGGGGTTCGCAATTGCGAACCCATGTTCGCAAATGCGAACACAGAGACCTGTAAAACACGATTTTCAGTCATTTCTTCACTTTTTACAAAACAAAAACACCCATCTGCGATTCTTCACGGATTCCTTCTTCATCAAAACAATTGTAAGTCACTTTTTACTTAATTCTTTCAATTCCTAACATCATTAAACATGTTTTTCATTAGAAGTCAAAGGTTTTCATGGTAGAATTTCTTGTTTTTGTTAGAATATAGGGTTTTTTCATAAATTGGGAAATTGGACCTCGAATTGAGGTCCGATTTTGAAACAAATCATATACATGAACTCATGGGGGGATGGGTAACCGGATTTTGGTCCTAACCCCGAGTTCCGACCATGTGGGCCCGGGGTTGAAATTCACTATTCCGGGCAGAATGTGGTAAAAGTTGTATTTAGTCGTAAGAATTAGTTTGTTGAGTAGTATTGATGATATTAAATCAATTGTGTATAGATACGATTGGATTGGAGCCAAATTTAAAAGAAAAGACATTTCCACGGACTGAATTGTTCATAAACATTCGAGGTAAGTGTTTGTTCTATCCTAGCTTGAGGGAATAGGATTATGTGTTATGTGTTATGTGATCGAGTGCGGTGTATGGGCTGTGGTGACGAGCATCCATACACTGGCGTCTAGTATGACCGTAAGTCGTTGAAAATGTTTATTTTGAGATATATATTCACAGATGAATTGTTATGGTTCTCCCTTGTTGGGACTTGTTGTGAAAATAATTATTGATTGCCCTTGTTGGGACAGTTTATGAATTACTGCTTATTTCTTTGCCCTTAACTGTGATTGTTATTTGGGTGACGAAGAGTGATAATGCACGAAGGGTGATGCCGTGCCATGTTTATTTATTTATGCACGAAGATTAATGTCGTGCCATGTTTTATTGATTATGCACGAAGGATCATGCCGTGCCCATGTTATTGAACCATGTACGAAGGATCATGCCGTACTATGGATGTGAGGATGAGAGTAAAAGCACGAAGGGTGATGCCGTGTACTTTATTTGCTTATTTGGTGAGGATGAGAGTAAAAGCACGAAGGGTGATGCCGTGCAATTGCTTGCTATTCCTTGACTTCATATTACTTGTGTTTACATTATACTTTGTTTTTCCTTGTGAATTTATTAATTGTGGTTAATTGTTGAATTCTTTGAGATATTCCTTATTGTGTTAATACGTGGTTATTTCTTGTTATTCTGAAGTATACATATATATTGAATTGCACAGGTTTATGTGGGTGTCTGGTCCTAGGCTTGTCACTACTTCGCCGGGATAGGCCAGGCACTTACCAGCACATGGGGTCGGTTGTGCTGATACTACACTTCTGTGCGTTTTTGCACAGGTCCAGGTTACGATCAGGAGCAGCAGCAGTAGTAAATCGATTGCGTGGGAGTTGATCATATTTGAGACCGAGGTAGCTTACAGACGTCCGCAGGCCCGGCGTCTCTCTCTTTATTTATGTTATTAGCTGTAGTCTCTTTGTTCCGAGACAAACAGAATTATGTTATATTTCCTTCAGACTTTTATGTGTAGTATTCCATAGTAGTTCGTGAGTTGGTGACTCCACGTCTTGGGTAGAGGATTTCAGTATGATTTTCACTTTGTAATTAGTTATTTCTATTTCGATAAAGTATTCCGCATTTATTTAATTAAAACTGTGTTAAAAACAGGATAGTATGAATACAGTGGCTTGCCTAGCTACTACGAGTAGGCGCCATCACGATCCCGATGTTGGGGGAAAATCCGGGTCGTGACAACCACCATTTTATTTTCACCTCTATTTTTCATTGCTTTTCTATTCATCTTTTTACTTTTTCTTGTTTTCTTCTTTTCCATTTTTTTTTCATTTTAATTTTGTTTTCCGTTCCTACATGTTTGCCTATCGCCCAGACAATTTTTATAAAAACGGAAAGAGAATGATAACAACTTCTTTTGAATTTTTTCATTGATACTCAAAAACATCGGGTACAAATGATGTAGTACTATAAATGCAAAAGAAATACAAATACAAAATGCATGCCCTACGAATACATTAATGCTCCTAGTGCCCGCGAGACGTCGTTCAGTCTTACCGCGGGCTTATATGCTAATCCACTTTGGAGTTTATCTAGGTCAGACATTACTTGCTTTACAAAGAACTTTACTACTGATGTGAATGTTTTCTGGGACATATCTTCACACAATTGCCATTTCCCGATGATGTACTGAGCAATGTTGATTATTCTCTCTCGAATGACCCTTTTTCCTGAAGCAGTCTACTAATCTGTTTGGTACGGGCGTCTAAGGTGTGTAGATTCTCTTTTTGTATTTGTTGTAGCTCAAATTCTAACCGAGCCATAGGCTTGTAACAATGTTCTCTATCTACTTCAAACTCTTTGATTATCTTGCTACTTTTGACTTCAGCTGTAATGACTTTCTTTCTCAATCGAGCTACCTCAACCTTGTGTTCATCTTGCAATTGCTGAACCATTCTAACTCTTTCCTCGGCATTTCTGGCTAGTTGTCTCCAAACCCTGACTAACTCCTTTTTTGCTTTATCAAGATTGAAGCTGTAGTCATTCACTTTGCGCCGAAGATTTTTAATTAATTTCTTATCTCGGGCTAGGAAAACTGGGGTTTCGGCTGCAATTCTAATTTTTGCAATTTGAGCCTTTAAGATTTAATTCTCTCTTCTTAGCTGCTTCTTTTCATCTCGTTAGATGCCGCTTGTAAATCGCTCTTGAATTTGAGATCTCGAAATTATTTCTCTAGCAAGCCGATCTTGGCTCTATACTCATTTTCTCTGGCCACCCAATCTCGGTGCTCCTTAGATTGCTCGGCTAATTCTTGAATGTGAGGCCTTTTCATTGGTCTATCATGCTCGACATCCCGGCGATACCATGCAGCATACCCTGGTGATACTTCTCCTTGAGCTCGGTTTCCCATAAAAGTGTCTACTTTCAAGCTTTGCATTTATTCCAAATCTGTCGAATCTTTGCTTCCGGGAATTGTCTATCCGGACTAATCTCTACTGCTTGCAAGCTGAGGTCCCCGTCTTTTGGTATAACTTGATATATCACAAGCTGTCATAGTACCCTCTACGGTGCATAAGGCTGAATGCTTTTAAGACCCATGATCAAGAAATGCGACCCTTCTGTTGGCATGTATATCACATATTCGAGGGGCAACCATCCATATGCCCAATCAATTTGGCTGGCGGTCAACGATCGCAAGTATGAAATCCGACCTTTTGCTCCTTCCGGCAACTTAACTTCTTTTGTTCTCATATAAAATTCTTCAATGCACGTTTTCTCAGATGACCCATGACTCGAGAATGAGGATGACGACACAAATGTTCTATCAACCAAATCTGGAGAATCAAATTGCAACCCTCAAAGAAGTCATGCCCCGCTTTACAGGATGTGAGAGCACGGAAGATATCAGCTATACTCATTGGTTCCAGTGTGCTATTATCTTACACAAGAAGAGTACTGGCCACCCCGGCGACCCTTGTATCAATGTTTCCGTCTTTTCTCGGGAATATGACTAATCGGAGGAATGCCACTATAAATGCAAATCGCCTATGCTCTTCCCACGTGACTCGATTGGATTTACTATAGATCTTGTTCGTAGGATCATTGAATCCCCCGATATGACCATATATCTGTTGTAGATGAAATTTAAAGAGCAAAATGCATTAGCCATGTCTTCGTTATGGACATTCCTGGCAATTTTCAGAGAATCGAGGAATCTGTGCATCGTTATCGCCCTCGGAGCCACCGGGTATTTCTCTTTCAGGGGAACCTTGACTTTCTCGATATAGTAAGCAATTTCCTCTAAGGTAGGAGTGAGCTCGAAGTCTGAGAAGTGTAGAACATTATGTGCGGGATCCCAACAAGTAACAAGTGGCCGGATAATATCACCACGGGGGATTATGTCCATCAAACTCGTAAGGTCCTTTAGATAGCGTTTAACCCTATCTTGTCCTTCTTGACCCATATCATTCCACCATAGTCTCAACTCCAAATGGATTTTATTCATTAAGGTGAAGGGTTCATTTTGTACTATGTTCATCCTGCACATTTATTAAAGGCGATTGTATTTAGAAAAAAGGAAAAATATTTTTCAAAGACAATTTTCATTTTCTTGAAAGAATTAGACTTTTCAGACTATTTCTTTTGAAAAGAAAAAGACATAATTTCAAAGTGGCCATTTTTGCCAAAACATCCTTCCGGCGTCCTTTAGGAACATTTGGCTATTTCCAAAAACAACAATCACCTTGATTATTTGAAACTAAAACTCAATATTTTTTGGTCATTTTCTAAAAGGGTGGTTGGACCCGTCAAGGGTTGCCTACGTATCCTACCTAATGGCGAGAATCAAACCTGCGTAGCTCGGTCAGATTATTTTGTGACCAATTATTTCAACAACAGTGTTCCTCCTATTTTTTCAGATTTTTCTTTTCAACATTTCGACAATATTTTGCTAACATTTCAACATTTTTATTTCAAATTTTTTCTTTCTTTTGCATTTTCGAGAATTTTTTCGGTCCGCATAATGATCCAAGATAATTAAAATGAAACATATAATACGCTCAGTCTTTAATTACCGGGTTAGCTTTCCTAGACGGATCCAACCCCTGTGTTGAGTCCTCTAAGTCAGTTATGCTGCATATAATCGTCTTAGACCTATGTTCAATAACTTATGGTATTAAATGGTGCTAGACCGTGTACCCGAGTGGACAACTCGGATCGAGAAGGGGGCTACGTACCGAGGACCTACAGGGTCATTCAGCTTTGTAAGTTATCCAGCCTTTATTTCTTATTTTGGGTATAATTTAACAGAAAGAGGAGTCTCAACCAGTAAGCACATCCCCGAAGGTAAAGAATAGAAGGTTTTTTGGCACAATGCTATATATACAATACACGTAATATCAAAGCGATAACAACACGTAGCACGTTGGTCAAAGAATATAACAAAGTCAAATAATATCAAGAACGGCGATTATAAATACCTTTCAAATAACATAACACGTAGCACGTTGCTTATCCCCAGCAGAGTCGCCCGAGCTGTCACACCTCCCTTTTTACTACCTATTTTGATTTTCCCCGATTAGGAGAATAAGGTACACCTCGATATTATAAATACCCCGAGAAAGGATATAATAACAACGAGGAAGGAGTTTTTCCAAATAAAGGACAATCGATTCGGGATTTTATTTAAATTTCAGAGTCGCCACATGGGAAAATAATGGTGTCCCAAGTCAGCGGTTAATCCCGAATCTGAGGAAGTTGACTCTGTTTAGTAGTCTACACAAAAAGAAATCCGGATAAAGAATTCTGTTAACCCGGGAGAAGGGGCACTCCCGGATTCCATAGTTTCAGCACGGTCGCTCAACTGTCATTCTTGATCTTAATTGATTTTATTGTATTCTTTTAAACAATATGTACGTGTTTCACTTTCAATATTTTACAAATTGCGACATTGCGAAAACGAATTTCAAGTCACACCGCAACCAGTGCGCCTGTGACTTTTAACACGCTTCGGCTTCGTCGATATTTATGATTTGAGTCACATTAGATGTGCACTCGTATTAGGGAAAGTATATTTTAGAATCGCGCCTACATCGTCTAACGGCTTGTTAATCTTTTGGAAAGGTTGTGGAATTAGCTATCAACCTTCCCGAGTCTATTATATTGTTATTCGTTTATATGGGGGCCCTGCTATTTTGTTTTCATGTGAGGCTCGTCCCACTCAATTTTTAAAGTCCAATCCTAATAGAAAAATATATTTACTATCATTTGGTTTTTTCCCTAATCAATTAATGATATTATAATTTTCAAAATACAAGTCCAAGCCTTATCTTTTTATGTTACTGGGACTAGACTTTTTGGGCTCATACCCAGTAAACTAATTCATATGTCTGAGTCTCGAAAGGCCATAACACAATGAAATTATTCATCAGAAGCCCAACTTTTAATCGATTCAGATCTAGGCCCTCACTATTAGTTAGGCCCAAACCAAATGAATTTGAAAAGGAGAAACAGAAATTGGAATTCATCATATATACAAATATTTCAGAATCAGAAAAGAGCAAATTCAAGTTATATTTATTCATGAAGAGAAATAATTCAAAATTACAGTATCATTTTTGAACCGCAGCTAATCTAATACAAACTGAATTTAACTAACAAACTACCTTTGTTTTTATTGTGTTTTTTATCAACTTAATTTTAAAACTACAGAATAAAGATTAATTATTGACTAATGATGATAGAATTTAACTTAACTATATGAAGCAGATTCGTTATTAACAAGTTACTAACTATAACTCATACTTTTATAATTATCAGAGACTAATTATGCTAAACATTAAGCTAATTATGTAACACATTCTATTAACTATATGATTATCGACTTCATGTTCAGCTACCGGTTTTATTCTATACCATTTTAACTATTATTAGACTGTTTAAAGCGAGTTAACAAATGTCAAATTAAACTCACTATCACACGCTGATATTGTTATGAATATATCTGTTACGAGTTTGTTTTTTAGAAATTAACTGAGTTAATCTAGTTATTAACCTATATTTAGATAACTAGGTGATTTCGATTACTATCACTACTCTAATTCTACATACTACTCGATTACATTGTTTCCAGCTTCTGTTCGTATCACATGACTACTTATACAACAATTTCCTATTGAATTACACGTTCAACTACTTGTATGCTAAAACAGAAGTAAAATAACAGAAATAGTTCTTCGAAAATCAATTCAATTAATGTATTCCCTTCAATTTGACTACAATTACATGCTGAAGTAATAGCTGTGTACCTGATTCAGCAAAAACTCTTATGAGTCTAAGGGAGAAAAAATGAGAGAATAAGCAATTTTATCACAGCAGCAGAGCAACAACAATAGAGATGAATGAACACAGCACCACAATTAAAATCATCAATCAAACAAGACAAGATTCAGCAATCCAATAGCACAGCAATCCAATAGCACAGTAGAAGAAAACCAGTAGAAAACTCAGCAAAACCAATAGATAATAGAGAATTTCTACAGATTTCAGAATAGTGCTTCGACTAAACCCAGAAATTACTCCTACTATATATGATTTTCTAGTTTTCATAATGTATTCTCCGAATTCATAAAAATCCAGACCTTATTCATGCTTTATTCAAGCCTATTTATAGATATGAATGGTGAAATTTTGAGGGGGAAATTTGAAAAAGTTATTCCTAATTCCCTCCCCTTAATTCTTTTGTTTATTACACTTTGATACCTATTTGAGATTCAAAAATGCCTTCCAGCATC